>BQNB010005146.1:13565-103637 GCA_026074375.1 Tanacetum coccineum
AGCTTTGAGCTTTTATAACAAACAATTTCATTAACTCCAATGTATCATTTTCAAATGACTCATAAAGAGGTCATTCTCTTATCTTGTGCTATTGATCTATGAAGTAACACTCTCAGACCCTTATTCTGCTGCGACCCTATTTAGGGGTGTTACAGATTGGTATCTAGAGCCAAGGTTATAGAGAATCAGGAAAAATGTTTTACTTGGACTATAACTGTTTTCAAACATTGCATCATACAAAAGTTTTTCACAAGACATGCATACACTATTTAGTATACATTGACTGCTTACATAATCTATATACGTACTTATATTATATTGCGTATATTACTATACATGTCTTATATATTAGACTTATATAAGTTAATTTTATCGTTACCACCATCGCCTGACTACGTGCCTGGACTCGAGCACCCACCATCACCAGACTACGTGCCTGGTCCTAAGCACCCACATTCACCTGACTATGTACCTGGTCCAAAGTACCCTGAGTACTTGGTACCGTCTGACGATGAGGTACCTATTGAGGATCAGCCTCTACCGGCTAATGCTTCACCTACAGCCCTATCACCGGGCTATGTGGTTGATTCTGATCCTTTTGAGGAGGACCCGATGGAGGACCCCAAGGAGGATCCTGCTGAGTATCCTGTTGATGGAGGAGAGGATGATGATGATAATGATGATGATGATGATGATGATGATGAGGACGAGGAGGAGGAGGAGGAGAAGCATCTAGCTTCGGTCGACTCTACTACATTACCTGTTATCGACCTTGTGCCCTCAGCTAAGGATACAGAGGCATTCAAGACAGACGAGTTTGCACCCACACCACCTAGATCACCAAGACTTTGTAGGGCTAGGATATATATCCGACCCCAGACACCGATGGCATCATCTGCTAAGGCACTCATTGCTGAGTATGCTTCTGCACCTACACCTCCATCACCACCACCGTCTCCACTTACTCCACTATCATCTCCACTCCCATATATTCCCTCACCACCATTACCACTACCATCACCACCTACCCATACTAGCCTTACCTATGCTGAGTCACCACTGGGCTATAGAGCGTCCATGATTCGGTCGAGAGCTGCATCACCACTATCATTACCTGCACCATCACCACCCCTATTGCTACCATCTACTACTCATGGAGATGATCTTCCTGAGGCAGACATGCCGCTTCAGAAAAGAGCTCATTTCACTACTCCCACTGGTAGGTTTGAGGTTGAGGAGAGTTTGTCAGCTGTTGCTGCTAGGCAGACTGGACATACTCTAGCCCATAGGGTTGACTATGGATTTATTGATACTATGGATGCTAGTATCCATGCTTCTGAGAGTAAAGCGATGACCGTCGTGGGGGAGGTCAATGAGAGGGTAACAGATATTGCTACTACTTAGAGGCAGGAGATTCATGAGCTCCAGGTGCGTTATGAGGATGCACAGGATGATCGAGCTTTGCTGAGAGCTCAGGTTTCTTTATTGACAAAAGAGAGGAGATACTTTTGCTCGATAGCGTGAGGCTGTTGATGCCCGTCGGGTATGGGCTCACTATGAGAGCAAGAGCCAGGCCATAAAGGCCCAGATTAGAGCTTTGCAGAAGGATGTCGATGTACTACAGAGGCAGAGGATTAGAGATGAGGACAGACTGACGAGCCACATTCAGCACGAGCACAACAGCTTCAGAGAGTTAGTGCGCACTACAAAGGCAGGACCTCAGGATGGACCAGCTGATGCTGGTAGTAGCTGTTAGTATTGTTCCATTTGTTAGCTATCTTGTATAGCCTACTAAGTTTTATGGGTAACTCCCAGCTAGTAGGCTCTATGGATCTTTTGTCATCATTTAGCTATCTTGTATGGCATGCTAAGTATTATGGGTAACTCCCAGCTAGCATTGCCTTAGGACCGTATTTTCATTTGTTTCTCATCTATACTGGTCATTTGCAACCAAACTATCATGTATGATTATCGATATTGTTATATATAAATGTCGATTTATTTATGTCAATATTGATTTCACTTAGGTTGTATATTTCACTGTGTGATGTGATCTCATTTTATTTATTGTGCATATGTCATGTCGCGTTTATGATTGTATGAAATCTAACGTGTATTATATTTTCTTGTGATTTTGAAGAAAATGCCGCCAAAGAGAACCACCACAACCACCACCACACCTATGACCAATGCCACCTTTAAGGTACTAATTGCCCAAGGAGTTGCTGATGCTTTGGCTGAGTATGAAGCACATAGAAGTAGTGGAAATAGCGATGATAGCCATAAGTCTAGAAGTGGCAGAAGGACAGAGCGAGCTGCTTGTGAGTGCACCTACAGTGACTTCTTGAAATTACAACCCCTTAATTTTAAGGGTACTAAAGGAGTTGTTGGTTTAACTCAATGGTTTGAAAAGATAGAGTTTCTATTCCATATTAGCAATTGCACTGTCACGTGCCAAATCAAGTTTGCTACTTGCACTCTTCTTGGAAATGCTCTGACGTGGTGGAATTCCCACGTCAAGACGGTTGGTCATGATGTTGCATATAGCATGCCATGGAAAACATTGAAAAAGATGATGACTAATAAGTATTACCTAAGAGGCAAGATCAATAAACTAGAGATTGAACTCTGGAATCTGAAAGTCAAAGGAACTAATGTGTTGAGCTATAACCAACGTTTCCAAGAGTTGGCACTGATGTGTTCGAGAATGTTTCTCAAAGAATTTGATGAGGTTGAGAAGTATGTCAGTGGACTTCCCGACATGATTTAGGAAAGTGTGATGGTATCTAAGCCTAAGACAATGCAAGATGCAACTGAGTTTGCAACTGAGCTGATGGATCAGAAGATCCGTACTTTTGCTGATCGTCAAGCTGAAAACAAAAGGAAGCTTGATGACAACTCAAGAAGCAACCAGAATCAACAGCATCCTTTCAATAGGCAAAATGTGGCAAGAGCCTACACTACTAGGCCTAGGGAGAAGAAAGTGTACGGAGGATCTAAACCTGTATGCCCTAAATGCAACTACCATCATGATGGACAGTGTGCTCCTAATTGCACCAACTATAAGAGAACTGGCCATCTGGCCTGGGACTGTAGGAGTCCAGGTGTTGCTGCCAACAAATAGAGAGCCCTAGGGGCAAATCAAAGGGTTGTCACTTGCTTTGAGTGTAGATCTCAAGGCCATTTCAAGAGGGATTGCCCTAAGTTAAAAAAATAACAACCATGGAAACCAAGTTGGGTACGGTAGAGCAACTGCAAGGGCTTATGCAGTGGTAAATGCAGGGAAAAACCTGGATGCCAATGTCGTTACGGGTACGTTCCTCCTAAACAATCGCTATGCTTGTATCTTGTTTAATACTGGTGCCGATAGGAGTTTTATGTCTACTGTATTTAGTTCCCTAACTAATATCGTTCCAACTATACTAGACCATGATTACGATGTCGAACTAGCCAACGAAAAAATAATTAGAGTTAATACTATCATATGGGGTTGCACTTTAAACTTCTTAAATCATCCATTCAACATTGACTTAATGCCCGTAGAGCTTGGTAGTTTTGACGTCAGAATTGAAATGGATTGGTTAGTAAAGTATCATGCCGTAATCGCCTGTGATGAGAAGATCATTCGTATTTCTTTTGGAAATGAAATCTTAATTGTTCGTGGTGACGGAAGCAACAACGAACACGAGTCTCAATTAAACATCATCTCGTGCACCAAAACTCAGAAATATTTGCTGAAAGGAAGTCATGTATTTTTGGCACATGTTACCGCAAAGAAGGCCGAAGACAAGTCGGAGGAGATGCGACTTGAAGACGTACCTCTTGTTCAAGATTTCCCCGAAGTATTTTCCGAGGACTTGTCGGGTATTCCACCAACCCGACAAGTGGAATTTCAAATCAATTTGATAACTGGTGTTGCACCTGTAGCACATGCACCTTATTGATTAGCTCTGTCCGAGATGAAAGAATTGTCAGATCAACTACAGGAACTTTCCAACAAAGGCTTTATAAAACCCAGTTCCTCACCTTGGGGAGCTCTGGTCTTGTTTGTCAAGAAGAAGGATGGATCATTCTAGATGTGCATCAATTACCGGGAATTGAATAAGCTAACGGTGAAGAACCATTATCCGCTTCCAAGAATTGACGATTTATTCCATCAACTTCAAGGGTCGAGTGTCTACTCAAAGATCAACCTGATGTCAAGTTATCACCAACTGAGAGTTCGTGAAGAAGACATCCCAAAGACCACATTCAGAACTAGTTACGGCCATTATAAATTTCAAGTTATGCAATTTGGTTTTACTAACGTACCGGAAGTATTTATGGATCTCATGAATCGGGTGTGCAAACCATATTTAGACAAGTTCGTGATTATATTTATTGATGATATTTTGATCTACTCAAAGAGCAAGCAAGAACATGAAGATCATCTTAAGTCAATCTTAGAGTTGCTTAAAAAGGAGGAGTTGTATGCCAAATTCTCTAAGTGTGAATTTTGGATTCCAAAAGTACAGTTCCTCGGTCACGTGATCGACAGTAAGGGCATTCATGTGGATCCCACCAAGATCAAGTCTATTAAAGATTGGGCATCTCCTAAGACTGCAACGGAGATTCGTCAATTTTTAGGTCTCGCCGGTTATTATCGAAGATAGATTCATTGAAGAATTTTCCAAAATCGCCAAATCAATTACCAAACTAACCCAAAAGAAGATCAAGTTTGATTGGGGTGACAAACAAGAAACAACTTTCCAACTATTGAAAGAGAAGTTGTGCAGTGCACCTATCTTAGTCATTACCTGAAGAGCTGAACTATAATTGTTCCTATTACGAGTGCTTTAGCATAAAAGATTAGGTGATGTCTTAATGCAAAACGAGAAGGTGATTGCTTATTGAAACACGTCAACTATGTGTAAAAACATGATAAGAATTACACGACTCTTTAAAACCCATGTAAGATTAATGAGACATAGAGTTAGAGAAGTTGTGTTTGCTCACATAAAATTTGGAGACACTATCTGTATGGAACAAAGTGTACCGTGTTCACTGATCACAAAAGTCTACAACACATCCTTGATTAGAAGGAATTGAACATGAGACAACGTCGTTGGTTGGAATTGCTCAGTGATTACGATTGCAAAATTCGTTATCACCTGGGAAAAGCAAATGTAGTGGCTGACGCTTTAAGCAGAAAAGAACGAATTAAGCCATTACGGGTTCGAGCCTTAGTTTATGACTATTGTTTGATATTCCCAAGCAAATTTTGGGAAGCTCATACTGAGGCAGAAACAGAAAAATCTTAAGGATGTGGGAGGTATGCTAATTGAAAATTGAAAGGAATAAGATAATCCCAAGAAAGAAAAGTTGGAACCGCGTGCTGACGGAACGCTGTGTTTGAATAATAGAAGTTGGATGCCATGCTACGATGACCTAAGGACTCTGATTATGCATGAGTCCCACAAGTAAAAATATTTTGTTTATCCGAGTTTCGACAAGATGTACCAAGACATGAAGAAATTATACACCCCATCCCCCCCCACCTCCCAAAGGCCCAACAATGAAAGCCATATTGCCACTTTACGTTAGCAAGGTGTTTGACTGCCTAAAGGTCAAGCTGACACAAAAAACCGTCTGGATTGTTGGTACAACCTGAGAGTACCTCAGTGGAAGTGGGATAATACACATTGGGGGGGGGGGGGGGGGGGGGGGGGGGGGTGGGGGGGGGAAAAAAAAAAAAAAATTTGGGGGGGGGGGGGGGGGGGGGGGGGGTTAAAAAATAAAAAAACTCAAGCTCCCTAGGACGTCAAGTGTATATGATACCATTTGGATATGAGATCGACTTATCAAGTCTGCTGTTCGTTGTCATAAGGGACTTCCTACAAGAAGTTTTACAACTCCACTAAGCATGAACCTAATCGTCGTATTGTAGTAATGCAAAGACTCGGGGTTGTTTATCATTTCTCAATGGGGGAATAGGTTGGGAAGGATTGATCACGGTCTAACAGAATTCCTAAAGGTTGAGAGAAGATTAATATTTGTATTTTTATTTTATAAAGCTGGTAAAATCTATTATTGAGAGTTTTGGTTGGTTTTACTATTAAACAAAATAATAATCTAAGCTACGGTGATAACAATATAATATAAAGATGTGTTTATTTAAATCATGTATTACTCCTAAGATTGCTTCTCCTAGGGTTGTGCTATTGCACACTTGTTATGATCTTATGTACATTTTCCTAATCATGAAATGAATTACACGAACTCGCGTCTATTTAATATTCCGTTAATGCAACACACAGTAAGTGTAGTAATAGAGACAATTACAAGCCTCTAAATTATATTAAATGCATTAGAATATATTAAGAGTGGATAACCATATAAGGGCAAGGTAGTATAGAAGACTGTTATTCGATGGTTTCCTTTCTACACAATCATGTTATTCCTAGACATATCTACAGCGAAACAGAGAATCGCTGAGTTTCTAAGACCTAACATGCATATCCATCACAAGAAGCAACACCACTAAGATCTACATTTAGGTTTTATACAATCAAAATAAACACAATAGAAGGTTAGCCAAACAATGTTAAAGATAAAGCCAGGAATAATAATGAATCACACAACCACATAGACTATTGAATGATAAAGATAGATATTAACTTGATTAAAACATGAATTGAATGTAAGTTCAATTAGGGGTTATTGAGGCCCTAAAATCATCCCTAACAGCTTCTAAACGAACTAGGGTTCGTCCCTTTCTTTTACTCTAAAGTTACACACTTTAAACCCTAATTTCGGGTTTGTATATATAGGAAAATCATTGTGACGGCGTCGCATTTTAATTGTGACGCCGTCATGAATAGAATATTCTAGATAATGGGTTGGGTCGTGCATTCTGATGTCGTCTTGAGATCTTGTGATGCCGTCTTGGTATGAATTGTGACGGCGTCACGTGTAATCTGTGACGCCGTCTCCAGCCTCTGAGTAGAAATTCTTGAGATGTTGGTGTAGGTCTGTAGTCTTGTTTGTTTCTTCTCTAAATAAGCGCAAGTCACATGTATTTCCTCCAAATGCCTTCCAAATGCTGAATACCTGAAAAGGAACGATTAAGTACCTATTTTGGACATAAATGCATGATTTAGGGGGTTAAACGACCCCGAAAAAGTGTATAAAATGATACCTCATCATCTGCACACTTTCTACCAATGAGGGAAAATGACCCAATGGACAAATTGACAAGTAGTTAACATAAAGAATAGTTTACGATGACATGAATACTAGTCTCAATCCATTGTTATCGTGACGGTAATTTACATCACATTTCTAGAGGTCATTTCAAAAGGCTTTGGTTACTCGATTGGAAATGAAGTTACTGGCTTACATTCGCATACCGATGGACAAAGTTAAATAACCATTTTAGACACAAGAATATAATTGTTACTCGCTGCGTGATATACATTGAAATGTTGGGATAGACACTTACCGCTAATTGAGTTCTCATACAACAATAGTTATCATACGAGCAGTAAAGCTGCACCATTTGAGGCGCTTTATGTCGTAAGTGTCGTTCACCTGTTTGTTGGGCCGAGGTCGGAGATACTTAACTTACCAGTCTAGAAATCATTCATGAGACAACCGAGAAAATTGTTCAAATCAAACAAAGAATTCAAGCCGCTCGTGATCCGCTAGAATAGTTTAGCCGAAGAGAGGCATAAGCCTTTATAAAATTCAAGAAGGCGACAGAGTCATTGTTGAGGGTATCACCTTAGAAAGGGGAAATTCGTATTGGGAAAAACGGGATTAAACCCAAGTATATTGTGCCCTATTCAAGGTGTTGGCAAAAGTGGGAACCGTTGCTTACAGACTCAAACTTCCTCAACAACTAAGCAGGGTTCATAGTACGTTTCACGTATCCAACTTGAAGAAATGTTTATCTGACGAGCCATTGGCAATTCCGTTGGATGAAATACACATTGTGATAAGCTTCACTTCGTTGAAGAACCAGTGGAGATTATGGATCGTGAAGTCAAGCGGTTAAAGCAAAGCCGCATCCCCATTATCAAAGTTACAATGGAACTCTAGGACGAGGACCAGAGAACCCAAGTGGACCGATTTGAGCACTATTCAAATTACTAATCCGCATCAACAACACACAACCGCACCCTCTAACAAGTGCCCTCAACTATGATCCTAGCGTACAAGTTTCCATTAACAGTAGAAAGACTTGAAACAATCATGTAATATACCGGTCCATATACTACTCAATCTAAGCTAAAATTTATATTTAGGGTATTACTCGTTTGACTAAAAATTTATCATCCGTTTAGATAAATCGCGTTAAACTAACAAATCAACAATTAGCCCTAACGTAAACGGACATCAACCAATAAAAGTTACGTCAATCAAAGTGTAATAATAAATATTACAAGGATAATTTATAACTTTTCATATTTATATATTTATGATTACGTAAAACATTTTACGTTATACATAATAAAAACATTTAAGCAATACACGGAAGCAACCAACACCTATTCAATACTCAAACAATACCCACTTTTAACTCAATACCTAAAAAAAAATACTTTCTATGATTATGAACCACTAGGGCCGGATATACATAAGATACAGACCAAACAAATTCAAATTTTCACTTTTAAAGTAACAAGACACATGCTTAATTCATCCACTAAGATCACGTCCCTCCTCCTAGGGAGGAGGAGAGCACCTTACACATTTTGTACCTTTACCACTCTTGAATCCATGGTTTTCTAGTTGTTTAGCTTAATACCTCCCTCATAAATAGGACCTCTTAGTAAAGATTTAACACTTATCATATTACAAAGAAAAATCAAACACAAACTCTCTCTTATTCCCTCTCTAAACCCACGGCTCATAATAAAATTTTAGAGCTTCCATAGTTTGATTTCTAGCAAGGTATTAAGCATACAAGTGTTCTTAGGTATAATATCTAAGGTATATCAAGGTGGTTTGGAAGCTTAGGTATTGATTTTTCAATGGTTTCTATTAAGAAGATAATTAGGGTTTTCAAGTGGAATTAGGGTTTTCTTAGAAGTATTTAGGGTTAAATACTTGGGTTTGATTTATGTAGCATCTTCTTACATCTTCATTAAGGTCTAAACATAACCCAAAACCGTTCTAATTATTCATATACATATTAAAAAAAAATTTGTATACTTCTTTAATTGTTGGTGCTTACATATAAGAAACTTATGTGACAAGGCCATAATCTGAACCACATAAAAATCATCCTTTAAAATAATCTAGACCACTTAAACTCATGCAAAATTTTGAGTGTTTCATTTGACCTATTCTGCCTATCTATTGTAGCACGTTTTATAAAGAAACATGTGAAGATAAGTACCATAACTCAGATAAGTATAGATTCTGATAGTGACATATCTTCATTCAACTAACTTTCGTATCATTTGGACTTTCACTTCTGTCAAGTTGGCGCCTATAATAGTGACATGTCTGGTGTTTGCATGTGAGGAAGCATTTTACACACGTTTTATAAAATTGAGAGTGAGGATAAGTACAAAACATGATAGTGACATGACTATATCCCCTTTTAACTAACTTACATATAATCTAGGGTACTTTAAAATTTAATTCTTTTGGCGCAATTTTGGTTAGCAAAATTAGTATATAAGTCAGTCCCAACATAATATTCGTCCACATCCACATCTAAGTTCTAACCCTAATTATAATCATCAAACTTCATGAAACATGGCAACATCAAAAACCATGCCCAATCTTTCACCTTGATTCGCCTATAGTGATGAAACAATACAAAGGTGAAAATAACTTGATGAACTAGAAGGACCTTTTTTGAGTGGGAAGGTGTTTCTCTTTAGGAAGAAGATAACAACAACAATAATAAAATTGGCGCGGATGATGCTATTGTTGATGTAGGAGCAAATGAAGACCAAATGTTGAACTCCCTGTTAATTTACCATTTCTCATTCATCTTTCATTCCTTTAATTTCTTTACACTTAATATATTGCTAAATGTTGCAGGAATTTGTTGATGAGGAAATTGTTCGTCATGACATTGTTGGTGACAAAATTGTTGATGATGGTGTGCATAAGGAAAGGGTTAAGCGAACTAGCATACCTTACGTCAAAATACCGTAAAAGAAGGTTGTATCCGACTACTTACGGGATGAAGACGATGGAGACATTTATGGACATGTTTGAGTTTTAATGAATGTAAACGCTAATGCAATTATGTATTAGGGTATTTTTAATATTGTTTTTTCATGGTTTCATTCTAGTTTGTTTCTCAGTTCCTTTGTGTTTGTAGTTACTTTAATAAGGAAGAATAGCTTATTAATCTAAATAATGTTCTTTGCATACGTATTGTTGGCTCTTCAAAGTTCCTTTGTGTTTGTTTTGTGTTTCTGATTCTGTTTGAAAATGAATGACCCTTCTACTTCACAATAGCATGAGCAGAAAAGTTTCGACTTGGTATGGGTTTTGCCAAAGTATAGTCTTTGTTGTTTACTACAGAATATCATCTTGGGTTGTAGTTTATCAACTGAAAGATTGTACATCATTTTGGGTTGTAATTTATCGACTGGAAGATTTTACATTATCTATCGAATTCGCATTGAACACTACATTATCGACTTAGTCAAGTCGACACTTACGGGTTTTTATCGACTTAATTTTTGGAAAAGTGTCATATAAGGGTTTGTTGAATTATTGACATAAGTCTATAATCACAATAGCATGAGCAGAAAATCCATTCATTTACAATCTGATATATGTAAAAGGTTATAGTTTACAAATCTCATCAATACTTTATGGTTTAATACTTTTTACAATTTGATTACTTGAAATAAGTTTAATTTCATGTCTTCCATTGATATCAGTACGTTACGAACATTGTTTCACTAAAAGCAAAATGACTATTAGGCTTTATTTTCTAGCAGCATTATAAAGTAAAAACAATAGAGACATCAAGATATAATTTCAAGCAACAAAGTGGAACTATTTACCTGACAATTAGTTGGAAGTAGTGCCTAGAGTCCTATTATTTTGCCTGGAGTTTTGAACTCTTATCTATGATGTTTTATCTTAATGTTAGTTAAATCATAATAGATTACACGGATGATAAGGTTAATGTTCATATGTATACTTCTCATAATTCTTTTACTTTACATGTTTGATCGAGGTTGTATTTTTATGCCCTCTAATAAAATATTTAATGCAAATTAATGTTACATTGATCATCAATTCATCATATTGTTCGTACATTTATTGAAGGTTGGAGGAAAGACTAGCTCTTGCATCCTTAATACACATTTAATTTCATTAAATATATTGTTTCTCTTTTAAATGTCAGTTTCTTTTATAGGAATTACAGTTATCAATTGTTATATGTCAGACATATATATTCCTTTTATATGCTTATTTTGGCTTTAAAACAGACAATGAGAACCATTAAAAGTTTACGTCAAGCAAGTGTTATATAATTATTACGAGGATAATTTATAACTTTTTATATTTATTTTTATTGGTTACGTAAAACGTTTACGTTTCGCGATACAATACATTTAAGCATACACGGAAGCACCTATACATATCTATACTTCAACAAATACCCACTATTATACCTAATACCCAAAAATTATATTATTTTATACTTGATAAACCCTTATGGCCGGTTTTAACTATAAGCATACACAAATAATTCCTAAACTCTCGACTAGTATTATCAAATCTAGTTAATAAATCAACAAGTACACCTTAAGCCTCATTTCTCTATAAATTGTCCAATCCCTCCTCCTAGGGAGGAGGAGAGCACCTTACACATTGTCCTTATACCACCCTTAAATCCATGGTTTAGCTAAATACTTCTAATATAAAAAGAAAGCACTAGTAAAGACTTAACACACTTACAACTAGCAAATAATCAACCAAAAATTCTCGCATGTTTCCCTTGTAAAAGCCACGGCTCAAAATCCAATTGTAGGGTTTCCATAGTTTTGATTTTACAAAGGTAATAATCATACTAGTGTTATCAAGGGTAATATCTAAGGTATACCAAAGTGGTTTGGAAGCTTGGGTATTGATTTTAGCAAGGGTTTATTCAAGAAGAAACTAAGGTTTTCTAAAGGAAATTAGGTTTTTTTTAATAAGTATTTAGGGTTAAATACTTGGGTTTGATTTGTGTATCATCTTCATTCATCTTCTTGAGGTCTAATACAAACCCTAATCTTTTATAATTTTTCATTTTATATTTTTTATAAATGTTATAATGTTAATCACTATCATGAGTTTATAAAATATAATGAGCATGATCATGGATTCAAATTTATAATTATCTATGGTGAAATAATGTTTAAAATGCAATAACATATGTTATACAAGTGTGGATTAATTTATAAAGTCACTTGATAAATTAATTGTTAAAGATTTAATTATAAAGTTTATACACAAATAATTATGAGGACACTTTATTTGGACAAGAATGATGGACATAAACTTGAGGACCCAAAATATGCAAGACATGTGGTACTAATTAAATTAGAGGACTTGTATAAATTTAAGCAAGTAATAATTTATAAAAATAGTAAATAAATCTTATATATATACAAACTGTTTTAATTATTATGTGTAGATTAGAAGTTTTATAAATTCTGTAAGTATTTTATAATAATAGTACAATTCATAAGGAATCCAAGCATATAAAGAACTCGAAAAACGAAGCTATAACGAAGAAGTTATGATATTTACAAGATTACGATAATTAAATATATAAAAGTGTTTTTAGAAAACTTATTTTATAAAAATAGGCATTGTTTCAGATCTGATAAAAATATATAAATATTCTATGATGATAGATCATCTCATGAGGTTTCCGTGCATATAAGAAACTTAAAAAACAGAGTTATAACGAAGGAGATACGATTTTCGTAAGATTAAAGTTATAAAAAAGATTTATAAACTGTTTTGAATTTACTGTTTCGACACAGATTTTTTTTAAAATCTATGAGTATTTTATTTGAGTAGTTTATCTCGTCACGATTCCATACATATAAAGAACAAGAGAAACGGAGTTAAAATGAGTAATGAGTTTTTAAAGATTTCGGATAAATAGAAATTGCAAAAAAACTAATTATTTTTTATAAACAATTTTATGTAATTTTAAAAAAATATAACAATCTGTTAGGAATTTAAAATGTGGTTTACGAGTGTTTTCGGGTCCGTTTGGGCTATAAAAACATTAAGAAATAATGTAGTAGTTTTTATATAATATTTAGATACATTTTTTTAACTTTATAAATATTATTTTATAAAACAATTAAACTATTTATATAATATCATTATATAATCAATAAAATATTAAATTAAGTATTATTAATGAATAATCAATTATTGGACGAAAATAATATTTTTCTTTACCGATACAAATACTTAAACATTTATTTTACAAGTACGATTTAAATATGGTTTCGACTTTTATAATTTTAAACAAAAACTAGTAGGTGGTGATGTAACTCTATAACTTATGATGTTGTATTTATATTATATACGTTATACTCATACGACCTATAACTAATTAGGTTGTATTCGGATTTCACGGGACGATTTACATATTTGATTTATATAATCAATTCATTCACTTGAGGTAAGTTCATAGCCACGTTTTTATAAAATTACAATGATTTACAACTTTTGGGTGAGAAACATGCATTGTTTTACATTTGCACGCAAGTACACTTTAAACAAATTATGAGTTTACCTTAGTAGCTATAACTCACTATGCCCATGAATCATAAACTGTTAATTACTGGTAGTAAGCGCAAATGTTATGAATAGATATATTTAGGATTGACATCCCCGTTCGGGTGAGTAGCGCTCACTAGTTTCGACGGTACCGAACTAACGGACATATACCATGTCGGATTTGGATGTTGGGGGTTGAACATCTACACGGGCACACTATAGGCATTAATTTTCATATACATACATGTTGTAGCTTCAGTGTCATAAGCTTAGCGCAGGCGTAATTACATTTTGAGATATTGTATGTGTTACATGTCTTACACTTTAAAATCTGGTGGTCCTACTTTATTCATTACTTCAACTTGTGAATGCACCAACTTTATGTTGACGTTTTAAAGCATGTTTTTCTCAGGTCAATAAGGTACAAGGGCAAGGATACATTAGGTGTCATCATTTTGGGAGTCATATTGCATAAAGATTTGTGTGCATTGCGTTTGGGATATATTTTTTATGTATTAAAATCTTTATATTTTCAAGGATGAACAAGTTAAGCTTTGAGCTTTTGTAACAAATAATTTCATTAACTCTAATATATCATTTTCAAACGACTCATATAGGAGTCGTTCTCTCATCTTGTTCTATTGATCTATGAAGTAACACTCTCAGACCCTTATTCCGCTGCGACCCTATTTGGGGGTGTTACAATGTTGAGTTAAAAGATACCATTGTGGTTGTTGTACCTAAATACATGGGTGAGTGGTATACTATGAGAACTATTCGTGTTGCGTACGAGTGGACACCTGCTAGATGTTCAAGTTGCAAGGTTTTTGGTCAGTCCTGGATGAATGTCCTAATAAACCAATCTCGAAGGTGTTAAAGAACTTGAAGAATCTTGGACAAGCTATTAGAGGAGTTTAGGTCGGTCGAGAGGTTGGGTTTATGCCGACTAAACAAGTTTAACAACATGTGTTTATAAAGAATTGTACTAGCGCAAGTGGTAAAAAGAAGCAAGTTGGATTGTCTACACAAGATGTAAGTAATTCGAACCCATTTGACGCGCTTCATTCAGTTGAGAACGATTATGACTTGGGTACGAATAGGGAAAATTTAAAGTCGGCTGAGAATGAGTCCAATTCTGGCGTGGTTTTTTCTACTCACGGGTCACCACCCGTGGCATCTGATAGTCCAAATACTACCCCTCTAGTAGAAAGGATTAATAATCTATAAATACAAATGTTGGATGGAAAGCTTATGCTTTGTGGATGATGATGGGAAGCCGTTAAAAAGGTTGATTATTTAGTTAATGTGGATAGTAATAGTGAAGTGGAAGAGGTGTTCAATAAAACTAAAAGTTTTATGGCATCAACGAGGTCCAAGGTTGCCAATCACTCTAAAAGTGGTAGTGGTGTGGAAAGTAAAAAAACATGCATGAATAATGGAGAGAGACTTATGTTGAAAACCCGTACGATGATGATAATTTTGATGACTGTGGTTTGACCGATGCTTCTATGAAGTTTGCTAATGCGTTTGATATCAATCTTTGTGGTCAGCTTCGATAGTGTATATAGGTCTCATAAGTTTGGCATGTCATTCTTATAACATGTTATGTCTTAAACACAAATGGTCCGTATGTTTTCCCGTATATGTAACAGGTTGAGATATAGGACTCACCCGTATCTTTTGTACTTAACTATTTTTTAGAGTAATAAATTTACCAGGGTTCAAACCTTTTAAAAAATAATAATAAATAATGGTATAGATAATGATGATATTGAGTTTGTGATCTAAAATATAAACGCTTTTATTTTACTCTTTTTGTAAAAGCTTTTAAAAAAAATGTAAATGCAATTAAGGAAAAAAGTTGTGTAAGTAGTTATAGTATATAGTCAAAGGGAGTTTAATGATTAATCTATTAATTTACTGAACTTTAAGATTGTTAAAGTATAGAGTGGAGTGGATTTTTCATTCATTAAATTTAAAGGTATATTTTAAAGATTTTGTTAAATAATAAAGTTTGAGTTAAATTATCTTTTTTATAAAGTGAATTGGGTGTTTTATAGTTGTTTCAAACTTTATTGTTCATCTCTACTACTTATAAAGCATTTAGGACATACTAATTTTAGAAGTTCTAAAATTTTTAAAGGATCAAAAAAAAAAATTTGTTATGGAAGAATTTCAAAACTTGATCAATACTTGTGACCTCAAAAGTTGTAACCGTCGTATTAATGATCAAATAAGTGATTTAATGGAAATAAATGAGTAACCACCATATCAATACTTGTAACATATAAAACTTTAAAAAAGTTATTAATATATATTAAAATGTCAGTTATGAAATCTTAATATAAAAAGAACTCATTGTTTATGAAAGAATAAAAAAGCTACAACACAAACTAATCATACTTCACACACAATAGATTAAGTCATTCAAGGTTCTTCTGGTCCTTGAACCTTGCCTAACCCCTCGCCGAAAGATTTAATTATACGGAAATTCGTCGCCGCAACGCGCGTGTACCGGTCTATTTTAACTTATGTTTTAAAGATGCTACTTATGTGTTCCTTTCTTTCGTTTGGATCTTATGTTTATTTGGATATGAAATACTTTGCATTGTTATTGCTTTAAGTTATTTTAATTTAAATTATCATTCATTTGTACAGTTGTTGTTAGAAAAACGTTTAACCGAATAACATTTGCTCACTGCAAAATATAGTCATATGGTATCCGTCGCCGTGCAGCGGCAGGTACCCGTGTGATTATATTTTAGAAGTTTTAAAATTTTTAAGGGACCAAAACATTTCTTGTTTGAGAAAAATATAAAGCCATTAGTCAATATTTACCATACACATTTTAAATTTACACCAGATTTAATGTATACATTTTTTTTTAACTATCATGTGTTAATAATAGCTCATTTAAAAGAGTTTGTAACTCCTGATCAAAAGGAGTTATGAGCATTAATCATCCAATTAATTTCATAAGCTCCTTCATGAATGCATAGTGGTTACATGACCATAATCATGGTCATTGAGTTAATGTCAAAACCCTTCAATTTAATAGGTCAAGGTGGTTACAAACATTTAATGTTGAAAACGATCATTTAATAGTATGTATCTCTATTGCTTTATATATAAAAAGTTGATTTGTAAATTCTATATATACATGATTGACATTGATAATCCATCTTCAAAATTTTAATCTAAAAATTTATAACTTCAATGGGTTCTAACACAATGGCTTACATCATTCGACAAGTCAAATCTTCATCAATCTTTAAAGTAAAAAAATATTTTTTATAAACAATTAGGTTCTTAATTATTTTATTCGATTATTATATTGTTAACGATATATCTTTTTTACTTTGTTATTTAGATGAACCGGATAGCGTTGACAAAAATGATCCTAGACATGTATGTATGATTTAATACTATTGAAACACATCGTATTAAATATCAAATAGATAAACACTATAAAAACAACTCAATTGGACGTTGTATAAACGTATTGAAGTTGTATGATTATGATGAATGAATGATTCATAGTTACAAACAGTTGAGAAAAACTCATCTGTTTGACAGGCCACTCGGAACAGCTGAGATGGATCCTACAGACTCATAACAGAATTACCCATAAGTAACTAAACCGTTTTGATCCGTTCATGCGAACTAGACTACACAATCGACCTTAATAACCCAAACACACACAATCCTTCTCTATAAAAAATTTAATGAAACAAACCCGCCCGTCGGGCGGGTTACGTAACTAGTACATATATATGTACATATATATACATACACACACACACACACACACGTATATATATATATATATATATAGGATCCGGTTCCGTTGAGAAGGTTTTTATTTTGAGAAGATTGAGAAATCTACGTTTACGCAAATTGATTCATATTTTTTGATTTGATTCACAAGTAAACATCTTTTAATAGTGAATCAAAGCTATAAATCACAAATTTGATTCACAAATCATTGCTAAAATCGAGTTATGACAATGATTCTTTAAATTTGTATAGAAGATTCAGTATTTTACTTATATTGCAAAAACGAGAGATTTTTTAACATTGATTCGAATTTTTTTTACACATTTTGAATTATAATCACATTAAAATGAGTTTTACGCTTGAAAAACTTGAATCAAAGTTAAAAATCTATCATTTTTGAAAACCTTCTCAATCTTCTCAAAATAAAAACCTTCTCAATCGATCCGGATTCATATAGGCTCCGGTTCCGTTGAGAAGGTTTTTATTTTGAGAAGATTGAGAAATCTACGTTTGAGCAAATTGATTCATATTTTTTGATTTGATTCACAAGTAAACATCATTTAATAGTGAATCAAAGCTATAAATCACAAATTTGATTCACAAATCATTGCTAAAATCGAGTTATGGTAATGATTCCTTAAATTTGTATAGAAGATTCAGTATTTTACTTATATTGCAAAAACGAGAGATTTTTTAACATTGATTCGAATTTTTTTACACATTTTGAATTATAATCACATTAAAATGAGTTTTACGCTTGAAAAACTTGAATCAAAGTTAAAAATCTATCATTTTTGAAAACCTTCTCAATCTTCTCAAAATAAAAACCTTCTCAATCGATCCGGATTCTATATATATATATATATAGGCTCCGGTTCCATTGAGAAGGTTTTTATTTTGAGAAGATTGAGAAATCTTCGTTTGAGAAAATTGATCAAATTTTTTTGATTTGATTCACAAGTAAACATCATTTAATAGTGAACTAAAGCTATAAATCACAAATTTGATTCACAAATCATTGCTAAAATCGAGTTATGGTAATGATTACTTAAATTTGTATAGAAGATTTAGTATTTTACTTAGATTTCAACTACGAGAGATTTTTTAACATTGATTCGAATTTTTTTACACATTCTGAATTATAAACACATTAAAATGAGTTTTACGCTTGAAAAACTTGAAATCAAGTTATAAAAATCTATTATTTTTGAAAAACCTTCTCAATCTTCTCAAAATAAAAACCTTCTCAAACGATTCCGAATTAATATATATAAAATTATAAATATAAATATAATATATATATATAAATATATATTATATATATATATATATATAAATAATATAATATATATATATGTATATATATTATCATAATACACTTATATTATATATATATATATATATATATATATTTATATATACACACACACACACACACACACACATATATATATATATATATATATATATATATATATATATATATATATATATATAGTGTTGGGTTCTTTTCAGAACCAAATGAAAGTACAGAACTGCGAGAACCATCAAGGACCAATTAGATTTAAGATAAAAAAATTTAATAATCCAGGTTTATTGAGGGTAGTTTAGGTATTTTACAGTTTCAACACATTAAATAAAAACATAAATAATTCCTTAATTTGATGATCCCATTATCTCAGTTATATCAATCCATAAACCTAATCTAATCGTAAACCACCATAATCACGATCAAAACTTGTTATCATCGTCATCAGAAAAAAAAACAATGGACAATACCACACGTGAAATTATTGATAATAATCAATCCAACGATCAAGTGGTTGAGACAGAATAAACACATAACCATGATGTTCATGATGTTATTGAATCAGATGATCAGGACCATTCAGGTAATGAATATCATACCGATATCATTTATGTTTTATGGTTTTTGTTTTAGGGGTTTTAGGATTTTCATGGATATGTATTTTCGAACATTTTTTTCATACTCATATGTAAAATAGTTTATAGTTTTCAATCAGAAATGTTATACAATTTTGATTCATTTTTTCGGATACATTCTCATCAAGGTAACATGTTGCTTCAAGTTATGCTTTGTTTCGAGGCTGCTATGGAGAAACAAAGATATACCCAACGTATAGCAGACAACCGTATGTTTGACTCAACATATGTGATGTTCACTGCTTTTCTAATTGAACGACATGCGTGTCAAGTGTATTCTCGTTCAATTTTCAAAGAGGTACAAAAACATATATTTATTTCTTTTCTAATGATACTAATAATTCTTATACAATACATGTGCACACAGTAACATACATTATATATTATTTATTTATACAACATTGCTCTTTTTCATCATTTATAGGTACAAAAAGAAATATCCAAAGGTCTTCATTATTGCTCTCCGATCAGTGTTAACTCAGAAGAAGGGTCTAAAGTTTGTGTTATACGACAGTCAAACAAAAGAAATGAAAATGTCTTGAACGTTAAGATTTTATTTAATCTAAAGTATTTCATGTTTTTTCCTTTTTTTTTCATATGTTTACATGTGTCTTAATGAGTTATTTTATACACATTATTTTTAATTTATACACATTATTTTTTGTAAAATACATATGCACACGTTTGAAGAATAACTTATATTGGTCCATTTCATTTGTTTATTTTTTTCACTCCATTTTTAGTACAATTCATTTGTTAAGGTTTTATTTAATCTAAAGTATTTCATGTTTTTTCCTCTTTTTTTATATGTTTACATGTTTCTTAATGAGTTATTCATATTATAATGTTTAGTATATTTTAACTAAATTATTTGCATACATTTCCAGGTTGTTATTCGTGAATTGGATGGAAGCATTACGTGTTTATGTAATCACTTTGGACGTCATGGATACCTGTGTCGCCATGTTTTTTGTGTTCTCCACATGAAAAAGGAACCGGAATATCAAAAGGTAATCGAAAAGTTCGTTTGTGCGGCATTTGCCATGAAGCAGGCCATAATGCCCGCAATTGTCCTATGAAGAAGAACAAAGGTAACGAAATAAATTTTGATGCCTTTCAAGCTGAGGAGTAAAGATCAGAAGATGGCGTATACACACGCAAGATACTCGAGCAGTTATTTTAGTATTTCTAATAAGTTCTAAGTTTCATGATATAATATTGTGTTACTTTGTTTTGTTTTTCATTTATTTTACATTTTCATAAAATGTTTCCTTACCCATGTTTAGGTATAATAAACTAATTACGTGTTTCTAATTGCTTTATATGTATTGTTATTTTGATTTTAGTTCGTGTTTATAGACTAATTTATTTGTGATTGTTGATGTATACGTGCATGATTTTATTGTTTTTTTGTGTTAGTCATTTTTTTCCACAATAAATACCCATCTTTAAGATTTGTTACAATACATATGCACGATTTCAAATATACTAATGTATCTAACAATACAGACACAATATTACAGTATATTTTAAATTATTACCCGAATTTTTAATTTATACACATTATTTTTTGTAAAATACATATGCACGCGTTTGAAGAATAACTTATATTGGTCCATTTCATTTGTTTATTTTTTTTCTCTCCATTTTTAGTACAATTCATTAGTTCACTAACTTATAATATACACACCCATTTTTTTGTACAACACACATGAACACATATTATATCTCAAAAGTTGGTACAATATGCACATGCTTGATGTACCCATAAATTTGGTATAATATTTATGTACAACACTTATGTACAATATGCACAAGCTTGATATACGGTAAACACTATATGACACTATTTTTTTTTAAATTAGTACCCTAATTTTTAATATATACCCACCAATTTTTAAAAAATACATATGCACACGTTAGATGTATATTGTATATTGTGTCATTTCATTAGTATATTGTTGCAACTCGATGTTTTTTACAATTCATTACTACACTAACTAATAATATACATTTTTTTACAATACGTATGCAAATTTGTGATGTACCAACAAATTTGGCTCAATACTTATGTAAATTACTCTAACTTAAGGTACAATACACATGCACACGCTAACATACAATATCTCATTCTCACAGTGTCACAATACATATGTAGACATCTACTTGCTATATTAATTTATAGTAAAACATTTTTTTGTATTGATTTACACAACCATGAACATCTAATAAATAATATATTAAACGTTCATACATGTAAAATACGCTTAACTATAAGTTACAGTATTTTACATAAGTATTTTACCAAATGAAAATATACATTACATACGCACACACTAACATCATTTAATATACCCGAACCCCAATTTGGTAAAACACATATGCACACACCCACTTGATACATGTGTTGAAAATTCTCAAACATATAAATCACAATCATAACAAATTTACACAACTTCACAAATAAAATCAAAACAACAATACTAGGAATAATAGATAATATCTGCTTGATTAAACAAAAACCCATAAACCAAGTCATAACATCAGAAAAAAAACCTAAGTGTTTTAGCCATAACATTCACCTAATAAGGTTAACCCAAAAAACATGAGTCATTAGTTATTCAAAAAGTCTTGCATAAACCATACCACACCAAACGACACAAATAATATAAAATGTTAATTGACTAAATTATCTACCTGCTTCCCAGCAAGTAGATCACCGACATACTTAGCATGTATGTTGCAACCAGATAGTAGTATTTTTGCTGCGTACTTCACCTTTAATTTGTTAATATGAGTTGTGAGCTTGCGTCCATCTATATCCAACCCACACCCACATTTCTCCCTTGTATTTCCCATGAATGTATCCATATGTCTCATAGCATAAACACCACAACTGGCTGCTTTTGAATTAATTTGACAGTTCATCCTCATATAAGTAAGGTCGGCAGTAAAGATTTCAATAGCTTTTGCATGACCTACAGATGTCAGATACCTTCTGAAGTCCGCATGCTATTGTTTCAAAATCAAAATACAATAGTAAATTATTTTATAAATTAAATATATGTTTACGTAATATAATTTTTTTAGAATTACGATGGTTAAACATACCACAATTGTACTCAAGCTATCATTCTCAATTCTTGAACCCTTTTTACAAGATTTCGTTGGCTTCTTGGTTTCATCTTTAAATACTGTTTTGCTATCCAGAACCCAAACATCATTAGTCTTTAGATTTAAAACCTCCACAAATTGGTGACCGTCATTACTCACTGGAATAAACACCTGCAATTAGAAATTATAATATAAAACCCGTATGTTTTACGCAGTAAATGCACACATAAACTTAACAAATTACTTGAAACAACTATCTTTCAACTCATGACTTTGACAACCAATACTATGATAAACAACAATATCACATTTTCAACTACTAGACAAACGAACTATGCACAACATACAATGTACAACAGCCTCACATAATCATCTGTCATTTTAGCAACATCAATGGAACTTCAGAGGGTGACGTACAAGAGTTTATATTGAAGCTATAAGGCCAGCAGCATCAATGGGTCAATAGGTCACATAATCATCTGTCATTTTAGCAATCATGAGATATGAAAGTTAATGAGAAAAAAAAGTAGCTTTTGTCCTTCGTTCAAACACTTTAGCAACTAACTACTACCCAAAAATCACTGCAACCAGCTAAACAACTAAATATATGTTGCTAATGCACATATGTAATTACCAACAACCCACTAGTAAAACCAATAAATATAATTATATGGTGCGAATGCACATCTGTAATTATGAAACATACATAAAAAATTAAATTGTTTATATTTATTTACGTACCATCTCTACATCTTTGAAGTCGACCCACCGTTGGTCTTTAACAGTCGTCTTCTTCATATAATCTGTGAACAAATTATACCTCACATCGGCTGATAATATTGAATTTCAAAATTTTTTCGTCTGAGTCACAAACATAATGCAAAGTATCACTTATACATTCAGTATATATGTATTTTAAATATTCGAACACTTATACTACTTTAATTGAACACACTTACCACATCAAGTGTTGGAAAGAACCCTCTTAATGGTGAAGACACGTTACGCAAACGTTCATTGAAATTTAAATACTCCGCCCAAGCATCCAGAACATTGTCCTCCACAGCCATACCTGTTCCCAAACTCATAAGTCTAAAACACATATCTGTTTCAAATATACAATCACTAATATACACAAACTGCAAATAACCCAAAAACATTTGTGGACACAATGTTAATTATACAACTTACTTTATACATGTGTTTTGATATATTGTTTAGTTAATACATTTTTGTGTAAACACAGACAAAGAAAAGTGAATACTCAAAATAACAACCATTTGACCAAAACACATTTATGCAAAACACCATAAATCTAAAACACATATGTATTACACACAAACAATCACTAATATGAACAAGCTACATATAACCAAAGAAATCAACTACACAAAATGTTTCCAAAACAAAAATGCAATGCTTTTTAAACATACCAAATCATTTCGTAAACACAATAATATACATGTCGTATCCTAAATAAATCAATTGTAACACTTAATTACATGTTTCTAATCATAAAATACATGTCGTATCCTAAATAATCAATTGTAAACACAATAAAATACACGACCATACTTTTCAATATTCATACTTAAATACACATGCAAAAGGTTAATCAATTGTAACACTCAATTACATGTTTCTAATCATAAAAAAATCAAATAATCAACTAAATAATCATAAAGAGGTTATACCGTCCATCTTTTTTCTGTAATTTCTCCAATTTGCTACAGTAAAACCCTTAAAAAATTTGGGGGATTTCAATCAGATTTGTCAACATAGGTTTGATGAAGATAACTATCAGATTTTTGAGAGATTTGCGGTTTTATTGCTACGTGATTTGCGGTTTTTGTGGATTTTTTGAACTTTTTTTATACGAATGTGTGTTAGTGTGTTTATCCAATAATGAGTTAAAATGAAAAATGCAGTTACTCTTTTATTTATCAATTGTGAATTTCTGCTTTTGTCCCTTTGTTTATATTTTTCTCACAAAAAATTGTTTATTTATTTACAAAATTGCCATTATGCATTACTATGATGTACATTATGTTCTATTATTTTGTACAACGGGGTGGTTCTCAGCAGTTCTAAAATTATTTGGTTTTGAAAAGAACCTTACCCTATATAATATATATATATTATATATATATATATATATAATATCATATATATATATATATATATGGGCTCAATTATCGCATTATATTGATAACCTATTTTAGGTGCAGAACTTTACAGAACCCCTTTTAACCAATCAAAATTTAGTAAATATTAAATGTTTTCATTTAATTAAAAAGGGTATATTAGTCAATCATATTTTTTCAATTAAATGAAAACACGTGGTTGAATAATATACCATTTTCAATTAAATGAAACATTTAATATTTACTAAATTTAGTCGACCACATTTTTTACTTTCTTTTTTTCTATTTAAAAAAAAACTTTTTAAAATTTGTTTTTTTTGGAATTAAAAAAATATTTTTTATTTTTTTTTTCAACGTACATGTTTAAAAAACCAACAGTGCATATATGTAAATTTAGATAACATAAATGTTTTGTTTCCAAATGTGATTTTACACGTGTTTATATAATTTAATAAACTTTAATGTGTTTTTCTTAAGATGTTAATAGTATATATGTTTCTAGTGTACCTTCTTTAAACTTCAATTTTTAAAACCAAGAACACAAACGTTATGCATATGATGTCTCGATTTAGAACAAACCAATAACAAAAATATCATATACAAAATTTGATATCAAGTAAAATACAATTACAAAACAAATGTGTTATCAAATTCATTGTAACATATGTGCACGTTTTCTAAAAACATATATGCACGACTTTAAGAAAATATATGCACGGCTTTGAGAACATGTGTGACCGCCATCTAAAAGCATAAGTGCATCTGTTAATCATCTTTATCACACAACATGCACAGCTTTTATTAGTTGATTATCTTTATCATCTTCCACACTCCGTCTTTAGCCATCCCCACTGTAACATATATAAAGAAAAAAACCAAAAACATAAATGTTATACATATGAACTTTAAATTTATAACAAATAAAAAAATAAATAACGTATGTGCGCGTCTCTAAAAACATATGTGCACGTCTCTAAATAACATATGTGTAGGCTCTAAAAACATAAATAACATATGTGCACGTCTCTAAAAAACATACATGTGCCGACTTATAATTCGTGACCCATAACAACCAAATGAGTCTAGTCCTAACAAATAGCGCATAACACACATGCGCGATCTTTATTTACATTATGTCTTAAAATCTATCATAACAAATCTTATTTCGCAAATACAGAACCCTATTTGAATACAAGCTGGATGGTAACATTCTTTTAAATCAGAAGTCAAAGTAAAATGATAATAACAAATTGACGTCTTACAACACTAGAATAAAAACTAATAATAAATCTACACAAATAAAAATCAACAAAATCTAATAAAGAGATGTATAAGATTAAACCTGCGAATATGTAATTAATAAGAAGAGGCGTCATAATGAGATCTCGAATTTTATTTTTATCCATAGAAAACCAAGAATCAAAAGTCAAAAAACCATAATACACAAATCTGCAAACATCCGTCTTTTGTTTATGATTTCGAGTAGGAGGAAACAACAAAAGCTTGACCATTAATAATTACACTTATTTCTCATATCTGATTAAGAGTATGTTAGGGACCACATGTGCCAAGACACCAAACGAGGGTCATCATGATCCAAAGCATCTGATCATACACAGATTAGTAAATGAAAATAAAAGAGGTGATGATTTGTTTTTTAGTTTTTTATCCTCTGATTTTGCTTAAAAAATCATAGATACTATTAAATAATATAACAAATCATAAAGTACTTACATGCTTGAATAAAAGACTAACTAAAACCCAATAAACCATAATTAAAACCCACGAATCCGATGAAGATGATAATTGACGCCATCATTTTTTTTCGTGGTCTGATGATGTAGATTTGATATCATGTCGTTTGGAGGGTTTGGAAGGGATGTGATGATGTCGATGACGATAATGGATGAGGAAGAAAGGATTGTGAGATAATTTTTTTCATCTCACCTAATCAATAAATTTTTTTCATCTCACCTAATCAATAATGATGATCCTATTTTGATGGACGTTCCAAAATAATTATTTTTGCAGTTCCGATATTGCCCTTGACACATTTATAAAGAATTACTTGACATCCCTTTTAATTATGTTAATTACACTAATGGCACAAGTAATCTCATCCATTGATCAAACTAATCTAACAATCCGTCAATTTTAGGTCGTTATTTTATTCTCGAGTATTAATTATAATTATAATTTTTATGTTAAGATATCACGACTTACCGGGAAGAAATTAGGGCTTACATTTGTAATTTACGTAACGTTTATGAAGAACCGGCGAATTCTACGTAAGGCATCGGCGTTTATATTTTCAAAAATACCATAGAAATAATTTTGTTGCATTCGTTTTTATTTTTCGTGTTTCGTAAGCAAACGTCGACATTTAAAATTTTATTTGTCGTTAATAAAGGGTAGAAAATGAAAATAACAAAAAAAGGGGGAGAAGTTGTATCCCTCTCATTCTCATCAAAACAAACCAGACCATCATTTTCATTCTAACAAAAATCACGTCATTTACCACCATCACCATCAATTACCGCGGGCACCACCACCACTATCGATTACTGTCATCAATTATCGCGGTCACCATCGCAACCGCCATTTACCACCGGAAACCACCATTTACCATTGAAAACCACCATTACTGGATGCCACAACGCAGCCACCACCACCATTGAAACACTACCATCATTTCAACCTCTAGTCACCACCAACAATCGTCTAATCACTGGTATCAATTACCAGCCACCTCTGTTTGATCTCACCCGCCAGAAATACATACACCAGGTATGATATTTAGTATTTTTATGTGAATATGTGTAAAATTAGGACATCTTTGTAGATTCAAAACCGTGTAGCTCAAATTAGGGCATATGAAACATATTTGACAAAATAATGCATAAAAAATGTGTTTATTAAATTTACGCACCAGGTGTTTGTTAAAATGTATGAATAGTATTTTATAAATGTTATGTACTAATTTGAAGCATATGTGTCTTAGATCGAATGATAGGATATGTTAGGGCATCTGTGTGTATATTTGCACAATAAGATTATACGTTAGGGCAATAGATTGTAGTTACCGCATCAGGTTAAATGTTTGTATGTTTAGTGCATCGGTGAACATATTAGAGCATCACTAAGTATGATTAGTGCATCGTCAGACATATTAAGGTAATCAGTGTATATGTTTATGACATCATTGAAAATACTTGGGTATTTGTTTGTATGTTTAGTGCATCGTTATGGCATTTACGTTTGTGATTGGTGCATTAGGATACATGTTGGGACATCATTAAAAAAACTAGGGAATCTGTTTGTATGTTTAGTGCATCAGTTGGTCATAGTTAGGCATCCATTTGTATGTTTAGTGCATCTTTTGAACTTGGGCATCTATTTGTATATTTAGTGCATCGATGAACATATTTGGGTAATAATAAGTATGATTAGGGCATCAGTGAGTATGATTAGTGCATCATGAGACATATTAAAGTATTAGTGTGTATTTTTAGTGTATTCATTTGTATGTTTAGTGCATCGTTGTAACTAGTTAGGGCATCCGTTTTGTATACTTAGTGCATCGATAAACATATTAGGGCATCAAATGAGTATGATTAGTATTATTATTGAATCATGTGACATATTAAGGCATCAATGAGTATGATTATGGCATCAATGAGTATTATTAGGGCATCAATGACGTTTTAGGGCATCAAAGTATGTGTTACAACATCTGCATCTGTATGTATGATTATTGCACATGAATAGTTGTTATTGCATATGTATGTATGATTAGGGCATCTGTGTATATTTTAGTGCATTTGTGTATGACTTCATATGTATTAATTAGTGCATCTGTGTATATTTTAGTGCATCGTTGGAACTACTTGGGCATCTGTTTGTATGATCAGGGCATCTGTGTATATTTTAGTGCATTTGTGTATGACTTCATATGTATTAATTAGTGCATCTGTGTATATTTTAGTGCATCGTTGGAACTACTTGGGCATCTGTTTGTATGATCAGGGCATCAAATATATGAATTAGGGCATCTGTGTATATTTTAGTGCATCTGTGTATGAATTATTATGTATTAATTAGTGCATCTGTGTATTTATAGTGCATTGTTGGAACTAGTTGGGCATCTGTTTATATGATTAGGGCATCAAATGTATGAATTAGGGCATCTGTGTATATTTTGGTGCATCTATGTATGAATTAATATGAATTAGTAGGTAAATAAACTAGCTTTTGTGAGTTATTAGTGTTATATCTATGGTGAGGTTATGCCTTTATTATCCGTTTATTTTTTTGGTTAATTAGGGCATGAGTGTATATGTTAGGCATTTGTTTGTATGTTTAGTGCATCGATGAATAAATTAAGGCATAAGTTATGTTATGTTTAGTTTATGAATGTTTAGTGCATCATTCGTCATAATAGAGCATCTGTTTGTATGTTTAGTGCATTGATGTCCAAATTAAGGCATCAATGTATTATATGTTTAGTGTATCCATTTAACTGTTTAGCGCTTCATTTATCAAAATAGGGCATCCATTTTTAATAATAGTGCATCGTTGGAAATATTTGGGCATTTGTTTGTATGATTAGTGTATCAATGAACAAACTAGGGCATCGTTAGTCATAGTAGGGCATCTATTTGTATGTTTTGTGTATCGTTGGAAATACTTAGGCATCTGTTTGTATGTTTAGTGCATCGATGAACAATTTAGGGCATCCATGTACATGTTATGTTTAGTGTATCCGTTTGAATATTTAGTGCATCATTGGTCATAATAGGGCAGCTGTTTGTATGTTTAGTGCATCGATGGCCAAATTAGGGCATCGTTGTATGTTATGTTTAGTGTATCCATTTAAATTTTTAGTGCATCACTGATCATAATAGGGCATCCATTTGTACTAATAGTGCATCGTTGGAAATACTTGGGCATCTTTTTGTATGTTTAGTGCATCCGTTTGTATACAAAACAGTTTAAGGCATATGTTTGTTTAAGGCATCTGTTTGTTTCATGAAATAGCATCTGATTATTTTAAGGGCATTTGTTTGTATGATTTAAGGGCATCTGTTTGTTTAATGGCATATGTGTTGTATGATTTAAGGGCATCTATTTGTATGATTTAAGGGCATCTGTTTGATCAATGACATCTGTTATTTTATGGCATTATGATTTAAGGGTATCTATTTGTATAATTTAAGGGCATCTGTTTGTATGATTATTCTGGAAAATACTTCATTGATTTTAGGAGTATTGATTGGGCTACTGTGATGAAAAAACTTGGCGTAGCTGATCTGAGTTGTTCTTGATCTTTTTCGATAACCATCAAAATGAATTAAAAAGGTAAGTGCAATAGTTTTCGCCACAACTTGATCACACCATCACGTCATAAAAAGTCGAGTCTATCATCAATGCTTGATTGTGTCCTTGATACATTTCATCATTACAAAATAAAGCATGCACCGGAAGCTAGCTTCCTAAATCTTGTTTTCGAGGACAACTATGATACGGGAACTGGATATCATTATTCCTTTAGGCAAAGATGTGACCATTTTTACATACAAGGTTAGTTGACTCTACTCTTTCGTAAGCTTACAAGGTTGGTTAATTTATATAATTTCACCCCTTTGAATGTTATCTTTTCCTATAGGAGGTGGGCATAGCTGCTGAATGTTTAAAACTTGTTTCTTTGGTTATTATTTGAGAAAAAGAAATGACAGTTAAACAACTTGTAGTTGTTAGTCTGTTACCTATCTCCAAGCATCAGATTCTCTCCATCAGAATCCCATGTGCAGAACATCAATATTACTAAATTCACGTAAATAATATTCAAAGCTACATCAGTAAATTTGAAGATAATATTGTTAAGTGGTAACATAGCTTGTAATAACAAATTACATATAAAAATTGGTAATGTGCTTGTGGCATCATTGGAGTGTTGAAAAGGGTGTTTTGCATAACTGCTGGAATCCTCTTTCTAATTCTTGTTGTTTTGCAGGTTTACTATGGAGTAGATTTAATCTTCTTCTTCATTGGTGCGAGTTCTGGTGTTGTAAGTCTTGTACTTTGGTATCACTTCTTGGTCTAGCAAGTTTGGGTTTTCTATTTTATATTAGTATCTGGTCTGGTATGCCTTGTGATGTCTACATCAGTGTTTAGCATAACAATATTAATAGTCATTATGTGGATAAAAAGGATGATGTTGAGGCTTCTTTGGTCTGGAATATGATGGGATCTTTAAAGCGTTTAGATTGGGTTGATTTTCTTGCTTTTGCTAGTCTTTGGTTAAACTCGTTATGTATCAATACTCGATTTTGGGATTGTAATGCATTCTTTGATTGTGACGATGTTGCCATATCTGAAAGATCAGTTGGAAGGGAAAATTTAAGAATTCAAAATTTGTCACCAATCTAAGAAAAAGTATCATAATCTGTAATAATTGACGAAAACCATTACCTAAAATTTATGCGTCCTACACTTGGGATTCAGTTTTTGTCCTCGTTTTATGGGTTTCTTGGTTTGCATTGCAGTATCCAAGTGGGGATGTGATAACGATGTATTCTTTTACAAGCCAAACAAACTTAATGGTTCATCTTTATCATTAGCCATATTAGATGTAGACGTTTCTTGTACTCTTGGTTCATCTTGATCACTGTCATCTCCATGTACCATGTCTTTTGGAAATGAATCATCTTGCACATCATAATTACATCAAAATGATATAATTAGCAAAAAAATCTGTAATTGTACTTGAGAATGTAGAGAAAAATAAGAACTTTACTCATACTTTATTCTTAAACCAAAATAGCTCAAACCGTTTGCACGAATCTTTGACAATCACATTAGAGTAAGAATAAAAATTGCAGAATGTAACAAAGGGTAAATATAAGTTCATCACATTGTATAAATTAAGGCATCACACTATCTAATTTAGGGCATCAGTTAGTTAAAAATTAGTGCATCACATAGTTATCTAACTCGGTGAAGGGCACTATCAACACCTGCTAATATATAATGATATGATCTTGCAAATCATCTTTCTGAAAATAAGCCACAACAAAGTACAAGGTATAATCCATGTTCAAATGACTTGATCCATATAGGTGTCATAAGAGCATTAATGATTATTTTACACATGCGAAAAAATAAGACCTCGTTTGGAAAAAAAAGATCCAAGTGCTATATTACCTCCCTCTCTATAGGTAATAAACTGCGAACGTCTTCTTGTTCAAATCAATATGCGGCCTCCGACAGCTAACCATGATGTGATGGTCATTGATATGTCCACCACTAGAAACAGCAAAAGAAGACAACTGAAAAGAACATAAATTCATAGTTACAATATAGTGACTGCAAAAATACACATGATACAATATTTTTCATACACGTGCATAAAGTCACATCATTAATACCAACATATAAATCACAAAGAAGTTAAATTTAAACAACTTAGTTCACTAAAGTTGACCTGATTCACAGCTTCACCAAATGCCACAAAAGCAAAATCTCCACCAGGCGCAAGCACAAGACCAACTCTGATTGCATTGCAGGCATTGATGAGACACCCAAAAGCCTACCAACTTCAACCACAAGTATGGTTTTCCTAAGAAACAGAAGTCCTAACGAGCCCATGATTAACCGGAAAGTTTAAAACAAGAAGTTTTGGATCGATTGACATTCTAACCTGAAAAACAATCGGTGTCGTCAAAGATTGCCCAAATTCATAGTAAAGGTCTTTGATTCTTTGGCATCTGATGGTCAATTTTATTCTAGTTGCTAAATTTCAGAAGGCTAGCTTAAGACAACCTAGTTAATAAGGCATGCCCTCATAAAGAAGAGACCCAATAAAAGGCCACGATATGGAGACACATATGATTCAACTTGCAATGGGAATTTAGCTTCTACAAGTAGCAAACCAGACTAAAATGCTCCAAGTTCCATGGAAAGGATAGCCTGTTCCATTTCTGATGAGAAAAATAAATATTAATGCGAAAGTGATTTTCAAACATAATATAAATAACATAAGCTATTGAAGCCATTATCATATAAATATGTTCAAATCAACTTATATGTAAATGGATGTGTAAATGTCTACAAAAAGTCTCTACAAAACCATAGCAGGTACCATACCTCCAATGTGGCAAGGCCTTTCGGTACCATTTCAATCATCCTAATCCTAACCGGAAACCCAACATACATAAATGCTTTTTCAACACCAAACCTACTGCCGAAACCATGTATTGGAAACTAGATCATTTTAACTAGTTGTAACAATAAGCAGGACATTTTATAAACTAAGACCAAACAGATATCAACGTAAACGAACTGTGATGAGTACAATGAAAACAGTGCAATCACAATATAAATTTTTGTTAAACTTTCATCAACACCATAGTGTGGATGCCTTCTTAAATATGATTTCTATTTATTTTTGCACAACTATTTTTCAGATTTAGAAGTAAAATCCGAATAAAACATATTTAGACAAACAATAACAAAAACAAATGAACAAATTATTCAAAATACGATCAATAAACTTCATATACATACCAAAGAACATTAATGTGATCATATTAATCGACAGTAACAGTAACAATCAATTAAAAAAACCTTAGTTTCAAATGTAATATGAATCTAACTACATCCTGGGAGCGGAATGGTGGGGAATGATGGTGAACGGTGGGGAATGATTGTTGGGAACGATGGTTAACAGTCGGGAATGGCGGTGAACTGTGTTGAAGACCGGTGGATATGGTGGGGAAGAAAAGACGGCATTAGAGAAAGAAAAAAGAAAAAAGAAAAAATGAGAAAAAAATAGGCATTATATATGATCAAGATGTAACTGGTGTGAATTTATAAAACAAGCCTTAGAAAATTTAGAAAGTTACAATCAGGCCCCTGTACTTAGGAGGGAAAAAAAGGAGGGGAAGATTGCTTGATCCAACGGTTGTGGAGTGGTTTTCTAGGTTTTCTACCGAGATGAGGTTTTCTCATGATCCCATCTCTATATACATATATATATATACATATATATATATATAAGTACACAAATATGATATATATAAATCAAATATAATTAGTATATACATATAATACGGACCACCTAACAGCCTGCAAAACATAATTCGCACCTAAATTTAGGATGTTCGATGAAAACCATAAAAGTCGTTTTAAATGAAGACTTCTCTAATTTCAGCAATTGTGTGTTTGAATTAAAATGGAGCTCCTCCGAATCCTCATAGGTGTGAATATCTGGTCTAGCGGTATAGCTTTTATAATCATTTTATCACAAAAAGGTGTTTCAAGTGAATTCAACTCGGCCCAATCTTATTCGAAATTACAAAAAATTTACCCGTTTTCAGCCTTTACCGAATCGGTTTATATTTTCACCTTTATCTCATACTTTAGGGTCACATCAGTGCTATTAAATTTGGAGCATACCAAAGCATCTAAAGGGGCATCATAGTCCTAGCTTGTGCCAATAAACGGACCACCTGAACTCATACCAAATTTGCAAAACCTTTGAATCTAATTTAAGTAATTGTTTGTTCACTTGTAATGAGCTTTGAAACAATGATTTGCATTCAGATTTGAAACAATTAACATAAATTTAACCTATAATAACACAAAATCTCAATCATACATTGTAAAATTAAACATACCTTTAATTCTGTACTTTTAAAATTGTGTGTACGGCTTCCCAGGATCTTGTTCAATTCATCAAATGTGTTCATAGCATAACCTGTCCCAAAATCCTTTTCCTGGGACTTCACCTTCTTCTCCATTGCTTAAAGTTTTTCGTCAACAGAAGCCTGAACTTTGGCAAATATCATCTTCAACTTAATCTCAAAAATAATTAGATACGTCACCACCGGATGATGAAACAAAATCTCGCTTTGAATTTGAGTTTATGGGGTTTAAAGTTGTTTGGGGTCGTGCTAAGAGACCAAAGGAGTTATGTCTGGTGTTGAGAATCCCATGTTTTGTAAACAAATTACATTTGTAGTCTTAAGTTTAGAAAAATACCATTCTAACCCATGTGTATTTTTTAGTTTTTTATATATGTAACAAAAAAAACGTTTTTTTTAATTGGCAACACAAATTAGAAAAATATTAAGCTTACTTAATGATACAAATCTAAAATAATAATAATAATTTAAAAAAAATACCAAATCAAGGAAGAATTGAATATTTTCTCGCTTTTCGTTTTCATTATTTATTTTATATATATATATATATATATATATATAATCTGAATCGATTGAGAAGGTTTTTATTTTGAGAAGATTGAAAAGGTTTTCAAAAATGATAGATTTTTAACTTTGATTCAAGTTTTTCAAGCGTAAAACTCATTATAATGTGATTATAATCCAAAATGTGTAAAAAAAATTCGAATCAATGTTAAACAATCTCTCGATTTTGCGATATAAGTACAATACTGAATCTTCTATACAAATTTCAGGAATCATTACCATAACTCAATTTTAGCATTGATTTGTGAATCAAATTTGTGATTTATAGATTTGATTCACTATTAAATGATGTTTACTTGTGAATCAAATCAAAAAATATGAATCAATTTGCTCAAACGAAAATTTCTTAATCTTCTTAAAATAAAAATCTTCTCAATGGAACTGGAGCCTATATATATATATAATATAAAATATATGTGATGTGATATTAATTATTTTAGCTATGAACTTTTTCCTATAAAATTGTATGTTTTTCGGTTTAATTTTGTTATTTATGTATTAATGCCTCTTTTTTGTCAAGAATTTGAAGTATCGGTTTTGTTAGAGTCTTAGGTGTAGTAACGCTGGCAACGGCGTTGGGTTGCGTTGTCCGGCGTTACTACACCGTTCGCCGGCGTTGGCCAGCCAACGCGCGTTGGGGTGGTTTAAAAAAAAAAATCATTTTACCCCCCCCCCCCAAACGGCTATTTATATTTTACCTATTCCCCCCAATTTTAAAAAGTTTTATTTTAGCCCCTCGTAAAATGACGTCGTATGTGATCGGAATTTGATATATATTATAATATTATTGGTGTGTGAGTTTAAATCACAACATTGTGAGAATAGACGGAAGGTTAAATTAGAGGATGAACGGGATCCATGTTGACATTAAGAAATTCGATAGGCATGGTGATTTCTGGTTATGAAGAAGTCAGATTCCATGATTTTATTAATCTAACGTGGGTGTGCAAGTAGCTCTGGTAGGTCTTACCGACGAGATATAAAAGTTGTAACAAAAGAGAGCTAAATAAGAAAAGGTCATAGTGTCAGTGATTTATGTTTAGGTAATAAGGTTCCAGAGAGATTACCAGAGAGAACGACCTACAACAAGGTTTGGACCAAGCTCGCGAGTTTCGTACATGACAAAGTACTTGGCCAACAAAGTTGTAACCTAAGAAGAATTTTGTATACATTCACATGGCGATGGGGACGAAAGTTTTTCTTAGCATATATAATAGATGAGTTTAAACAAAATCATTCTGTTGTAGGCATTATTAAGGTAAAACTAGATGATGAAGAAATTCTCTTATTATTACCAGTGTTCAAAAATCGGTCCTAGGCGGCAATTAAACAGCGCCAAGGTCGCTATGGTGGGGATTAACCGCCTTGATTATCACTAATCGGCTTATTAAAATCGGTTCGTAAAAAATCGGTCAACATCATAATTAATCAGATAGAAATCACCAATCGATCTTAACGTCGGTCAATCGAACAAAAATGGCTTACTCGTCCCAACTCGGTTACAAATAATAAATCAGCCAAATCAGGGTAAAGTGGCCAAATCGGACAACAGTGGTCCTACCATCGGAAAAACAGACTTATATTTTTTCAAATTTTTATAATTATATATATATAAATATATATATATATATATATATATATTATATATATATATATATATAATATATTAAAAAGTCCAATCCAGAGTAATCATCTATTAATCCCCGCCTAACCGATTAATCGCTAGCGTTCCCGCCGCCTAGCCTAGCGCCTAGCGATTTTTGTAACCTTGATTATTAATCACTTCCTTAACCATCATTATACCATAACACTTTTTGGCTGCAATTCTCTATGGACGGGAACCTTTGACTTTTAAAGGAGGTGATGACCACACTAGAATTCAAGGGAATCAAAGAAATGTTTAAGCAAGGAGATAAGGTGAATTGATTATACGTGAAGGGAAGAACTGACAGCATGTGTTTAATACAAATATTCGACGTAAAAAAGATATTTATATTTAATGATCTTCAAGTTTTGATAATAACAAATATAATGTCATATTACGTAAAAGTTTACGTAAACAAGTTATTTAGTCGTAAATTTACTTGCCGACGCCAAATCACTTAAGGTATGAACATGGCATTATAAAACGTAGTTAATGATCAAAGAAAATATTTTGTCTTGCATACTAGTTTAATCATTTGCATAAACCCATGCAAGCTTGCTTACATCTCCACTATACAAATGATTTCAAGTAAACACTTACTTAATTAATAACTAGTTACATTTGTGAATAAGACAAAATGGGATTAACCATAAATGGAAATAATCTTTCTATATCTTTCTAAATCTAGCAAATCTTTTCATTTTAATGTTAAGAAATATTTCCATTCTAGAAACATGTACTAAATCAGATATTTAAGTACAATTAGAATATTTTATAAAGATTTATGGTTAACCACTAAAAGACAAAAAAAATTAACTGATTACCACTAACGGATCCACCAAATAAGCAGACGGATCAAGGGTATGGTGGATCCGTCGATCCGTGGAGCTGGCAGTTTTGAATCCAAATTTTTATCTATAAATAGGAGCCAAATGTTTTCATTTAAACTCACCCTTTCTAAACCTTCTTCTTGCATATTTATTTTCTTTCCTTCTCATACATTCTTTGATCATTATACTTGTTTTATAATCCATTACAAGTGATCCAATCGTTCCACTATTTAGTGAAGAACACAAAGAAGACATCAAGCTTCAAGTGTTATTAGTTAAGTTGTGTCACCACATTTGTGATATTTATCCACTATCATCTATTTGTCTTGTGTAATCATAGTTATATAATTGGTTAGTATTTTAAGCCTTAAAATACGTAGTGTGTTAGATTGGTTCTATCTCGAAGAAGAACTCGGTATTTAGCTTACTACCAAAAAAAGTGTAAGTGACGTGTACGGTTTTCTCCGCCTAAAGGGAGCTTGTTGACATAGTGAAAAGAACTCTCGAGTTGGGTACTCGTAAGATAAAGTAGGGCGAAAAGGAGCTTCGTAGCCGAAGCACTATAAATCATCGTGTCTTTGGTTTGATCTTTCCTCTCTATACTTACTTACTTATTTCATTTATTTATTTACTTATTGCATCGCTATCATATACACTTTTGTATATCTCTTGAATTCAGATAAGTAAATAATCTAGTTAAAATTTTAAAACGGAAAAAACTATTCAACCCCCCTTTTAGTTTCCACAATTGGTATCAAGAGCCAAGGTGACCCAAGATTTTTAAAGTATATTGAACCTTAAAGCTTGAATCGATCTATAAATTCCAATAAATATCTAGAAGGGCAATCTATGCAAAGACCACCACTTTTCGAAAGCGGCAGTTTTATATATTGGAAAAATAGATTTAAAACTTATGTGAAATCAAAAGATTTAGATCTTTGGCATATTATCATTAATGGTGATTTTCCACCGGTTGTCAAAAATGAAACTACTCCCGCGTTTGGAACTAGTCCCTTTTAAAAAACAAGACGATGATCTTAAAAGAAAACTTGCTAAAAATAATGAGGCTAAAATGGTTCTTTATAATGCTTTACCTAAAAAGAAATATGAAAGAATTTTTATGTGTAATACGGATTTAGAAATTTGGCAATTGTTGTTATCACACATCAACATAATAGCCAAGTCAATGATAGTAAAATTGATCTTCTTGTTCAACAATATGAACAATTTACTATCCTTAAAGAAGAATCTATTGATAGTGGTTTTGCTAGATTTAACACTATTATTACTAGTCTTAAAGCACTTAATGAAGGTATCAATAACTATGTTAGGAATTTTATTAGGGCTCTACATCCAAAATGGAAAGCAAAGGTCACGGCGATTGAAGAATCGAAAGATTTGTCATCACTAGCTCAAGACGAGCTTATCGGCAATCTCAAAGTACATGAAGTAATCATGGAAAAGGATTCTGAAATTTACAAAGGCGAAAAGGAAAGGGTCAAGTCCATTTCCTGAAAAGCTAAGAAAGAGTCTAGTGATGATGAAACATCGACATCCGAAAGTGATGACGAAGAATATGTTATGGCCGTAAGAAACTTTAAAAAGTTCTTTAGAAGAAAGGGTAGATTTGTTCGACAACTACGAGAAGAGAAGAAATCATTCCAGAAAAGGGATGATAAGAAAAGGAAGAGTGATATAAAATGTTTTGGATGTGGTGATTCGAAACATCTCATTGGAGAATGTCCAAAGCCTCCACAGAACAAGGAACAAAAAGCTTTTGTCGGGGGTTCTTAGAGTAATAGAAAAAATGAGGCCGAGGACAAAACGAACGAAAAAACTTGTCACATGGCTCAATCGTCAAATAAGGTAACTCTTGACTCTTCTTATTTTAGTGATAATGGTTCTTCACTGGATGATGATAGTATGCAAACTAAGTATAATAATTTATGTGAGATTAACTTAAAAAGCATTAACAAAAATAAAAAATTTAAAACTAAAAGAGAGCTTTTAGAAAAGGAAATTTTTGAGTTAAACAAGAAAATTAATGTCTTAATGGATTGACATTTATATAGCATTGTTAATATGACAAACAATGAAAACGTTATGCATTAAGTTAAAGAATTGTATTAGTTGTATCCTATTGATAGACCAACAATTAGCGATCTTATGTGGGAAGAGATAAAAACAACTCTACAAAACAAGAAGCGTATATAGTCAAATGCTAAATTTATGTTTAACAATTTGAAGACGTGCGTAAGAACCTACATTGAAAGGGAACCAACAGTTGGAAACTTTAATATATTTAGAAGTTGTATTCTAAGGGCCCGTTTGGTTTGTATACAGGTTTTGGAATTAGTATAGGTATGAATGAAAAGAAGGAGAGAGAAAACATTTGATTATTATAATATTATACATATTTTATAAATAATTGTGGAAGTTGATAGTTTGACTTTTCAAACTTGTAAAGAAAATGACAACGAAAAGAATGGTAAAAGATGAAATGTGTGGTGGTAAAAATTTTTCAGAGGGTATCCATGAAAACCCACTATGATGATATGGTATCAGATTTTTCAAAGAATTCCATTACTCTATTTCTAAATTATCTACCAAACAATTAATATATGATATCATTGTATTCCTATGATAGAAAATCCACCTAACAAACACACCCTATAATTCTTTAGCCATGTTGATATTTTTTCTTTACCATCCTTTTATATACATGCAATTCGATCTACCGCACTAACATATCCTTTTATATACAACATTTACATAGTTAACATATAATTATTTGATTGATGCTAAGTATGTTAACCATCAACTTTCATTTCAACTCTCGGTTTTGGTATCATTAAGACACGTAACAAAAAATACAAGATGGTACTGACTTTTTTTCAAATAAAGTTGAAGCAACACGTGTTTCAACAACTTCCTTTCGGTTGACCTTTTTTCTTCATATTTAGGTGTTCACGGAATGAATATGGACTACTTAAGTGTTTTTACGCTACTTGCATAGTTTTTTGCTTTTCTAAACTTCTACATTGGAAAGACAATACATGAATTTTGTTTTCTTAATAGTTTACAAACCTAATTGGTTATCGTATAATTAACCAAAACTATTATTCACTTGAAAAAATACTTGAACATATTTAGCGTTAATTGTTTGGTTGCTAATTTTTACTCATACAATATCTCCTAATGAATAATTCTTCTAAAAATTTATCATATCAACGAGTCTATAAGTACTTTGTTGTTGATTTGTGACGAGACTAGGCAGAGGCTCCCTCCCTACTGGGTAGAAACTTCTGGAAGATGGGCTCGACCCATATGTAGTTAGTTGGGCTTTAAGATGCAATCTTAAGGAGTAAGTCAAGATTAGGATTTTACACTTACAAATACCCCCTCATTGTAATTGTAAATTGTATCTCTTGTGTGTGTGTACCACAATAATAAAATCTCTCTGGTTTGACCCTGTGGACTGCTACGACTTCCCTAGTCGTAGATACCACATTATATCTCGTGTTCTTTACTTTTCGCAAGCGTTGTTTGTATTCTTTGTTTGTTCGAGCGATGTGTGTAAGAGCGATATATCCTAACAAAGTTATGGAAACTAGAAGGGGGTTAAATAGTTTACATGTTTGTTTTACGGTTTAAGAGTTTACTTTCAAAAAATGTATAGATTCGAGTTATATGTTCAATCAAATCACAATATGAACAAGCAATAACTATCTAAACGAGAATTAAATACCAACAATAATAATGTAAAGAGATAAGGAGAGAAACAACCAAACCAAGACACCGAGATTTTATAATGGTTTGGCTACGAAGAACCTCTTCGCCCTACTCCACTCCCCGAGTATCCGACTCAAGATTTTACTATGTCAACAAGCTCCCTTTAGGCGGAGAAAACCATTTACACGTCGCTTACGTTATTTTTTTAACACTAAGCTAAATGTCGAGTCCTAATCTTAGCTAGAACCAATCTACCACTTCACAAGATATACATACTCACAAGATCTACACTATCGGATCTACAAAATATCCGTATCACAAAACACACAAGATAAATACAATAGAGGTTTGGTACTTACAAGAAAAGATGAGAGATCACAAATTAACACTTCGTTTCTTGACGAATCCCCCCCCCCCCCCCCCTCCCACCACCCCCCCCCCCCCCCCCCCCCTCCCCCCCCCCCCACCCCCCCCTACCCCCCCCCCTCCCACCCCCCACCCCCCCCGCCCCCCCCCCCCCCCCCCCCTCCCCTCCCCCCCCCCCCGCCCCCCCCCCCCCCACCCCCCCTCCCCCCACCCCCCCCCCCCACCACCCCCCCCCCACCCCCCCCCCCCACCCCCACCCCCCCCCACACCCCCCCCCCCCCCCCCCCCCCCCTACTCCACTCCCCGAGTACCGACTCAAAGATCTTACTATGTCCAACAAGCTACCTTTAGGCGGAGAAACATTTTACGACGTCGCTTAACGTATTTTTTTAACACTAAGCTAAAATGTCGAGTCCTAATCTTAGCTAGAACCAATCTACCACTTCACCAGATATACAACTCACAAGATCCTACACTATCGGAACTACAAAATATCCGTATCACAAATACACACGAGCTAAATACAATAGAGGTTGTTTGGTACTTACAAAGAAAAGAAGCGAGGATCACAAATTAAACACATCTGTTTCTTGACGAATACGAGTGTATCTTCACTTGCACTTGAATGAGAGGGAAGATGATGAGAAGAAAAGAGATTATATCACTGAAACAGATCTAAGTATGTTATTTTGATCAATATTTAGTGAAAGAAAGAAGGTTTTAGAGAGAGAAAGAAAAGTGAAAAATTATGTGGCAAAGAGTGAATCAGTATTTCTGTTTGGGAATGGACAGTAATATAGGAAGTGGAATTCCTAACGTCATCTGGTGGCGGTCCCGGCGGTCCCTTATATATAAGGGGTGCCGCCAGGCCTATAAAGTGGGCGCCACTAGACTCCGCTTCTTTTTTGTCTTTTGGGTGAATGTTGTAACAAAAAAAAATATGTTATAGAACCTTCCATATTGGAGGAAAATTAAATTTCAAATTTTAAGTTTTTTTATTTTAATAAAACTTTTCCTTTAATTTAGAATTATTTGTAAATGTATTTTTTTAGAAAATACTTTTGTAGAATTAAAAGTGAGGATTTAAGAGAAAAATATTTCTTGATCACTAATTCATGTCTTAATTATTTGTTTGTTCATACCTTAAGTGATCACTAATCTTAGAAATGGAATTTTACATTTGATAATTTGTAAACGTTTATTTTTATTGTAAACGTTTTTACATTTTGTTATTATCAAAACGTTGAAAGGTCGAAAAATATAAATAACGTTTTTAGAGATTATTTGTATTAACAATCTTCCCATTTTTGATGATGACAAAATATAAAATCATTTTAAATAAAATTAAAGATGTCAAATTATTAAATGAGTTATATTCCATTTCTCTCCCTTTTTGTCGAATTCAAAAAGAATGATCGTCGAGTTGTCGAAGGAAGAAAGAAATCGACGATAGCAAGACTCCCCCTTGGTGTGTGCTCCCCCTTGTTCGGGGCACCAAGGGATCGATCTTACAAAAATTGTGTGTGACTCGCTCGTTCTCACCCCTCCAAAGTATATCAATAAATGGAAATAAATATAATTACACAACAAGGGACGAAATCTCGCGAGACCAATGAAACCGGAAGCAGTATAGGGTGTTCCCGGGTCGTTATGTCCCAACGAGGCTAAAATGGAAAATCTAGAGACAATTGATGATTGATGTTTGAGTATGACAAGGCTGTGATTGGATTGAGCACTAAACTTAATTAGCAAATGCACACAAAGATAAACAAGGAAAAGAAGCTAGAACAAACATAAAAGCTAGAAATTGTAAAAACACTTAAAACTTTTAAGCTAAAACACAAATAAGCTCAAATAAGCTTAAGACAGACAAATAAGCTAAACTAACTCTAAATAAGCAAATTCAGCATGCAATTAAGCTAAATTAACATTTTTCTTTCAAGCTAATTAAAAACAGATTATCAAATAACAAATTAAAACACTTATAAGCGACTTTTAATCAAGAATAAGCACTTAAATAAGCTGAATTGGCCTAGCAGTGTTAACTCATAACTAGCAGTTTTATCAAATGAACTAACAGTACTAACTTGAAAGTTGCACAAATCACTTTTAAATTAACAACTAAGCAAGATAAGCACTAAAAGCAGTTCTGCAGTAAATAAGAACAATAAGAAAAAGAGAGACTTACAACACCCTTGCTCAAAACAGGGTCAAACAAAAAGTCTACAAGCTCTAGCTTGTATTAAACAAGCTAGTGAGAGTCCATAAGCCCATCCAGAACTGGCTTATCATCCATAAAATAAGCTGTGGTATATTTGAGAGTGATTTTTGTGATTTTCTCTTAACTACTTAACTTTTTAAACTTACTTAATTAAAGCAGCTTATAAACAAGCTGTGTTGAGAGCTTTTTAAACACAAATCAACACATTCAAGAAACTTAACACTTGGAATTGTAAATTGACTTAAAAACTTAAATTTGCATTAAAACTTGAAAGTGTTACAAAGCTGAAAGTAAAAGCTGTAAATAACTGAAAATAAGCTAAGTTATATTAAAAATTAAAAACTAACTCGTTACTCACTAACTAACTCCCCACAAAGTTTACAAAAGACTCTATTTATAGCCGAAGTCTTCTTCTCTTGAACTTCTATCTCTTCTTTCTTCTGTGTTTCTTTGTAGAGACAAAAACCAAGTGTGCTTATTGTGTGAGGTAATTCTAAAGCAAATCCCAGCCTTCAATTTCTTTTGTGCTTCTTTGGAATCAATCTCAGCCATTGACAATACTTGGAAATGGTAAAGGATTGCCAACATGGCCTTTATACAGCTGGGGGGAAATAGTAGGGTGGATAAAATGATTTTGGCTAGGGTGTCGAGTGGTTTGCAGGGTAGAAGGTATGGGACGACATCCAAGTTGTACCTGGGTTTTTGTTGGGGCGAGAAAGAAGGCTTTTGGGGAAGTAGGCAGTTTTGTCCCCTCAAGTTATATAACTTGAATGCAATCTTTGCCCGGTTTGCAATTTTGACCCTTGCTTTTTATCTTTTGTAATACAACTTGAGGTTTGGCAGTTTTAGCCCCTCAAGTCGTATTTTCTTTCACTTGGCTGACTTTTGACTTTGTCCTTTCCATTCCGTGCTTGATTTGTTTGTTTTTGGCTTTCTTTTTGTTCCTTTTCTTGAATATCCGTTTCCTGCACAATACAAATGAAGGAAGAAAGAAATCGACGATATCAAGACTCCCCCTTGATGTATGCTCCCTCTTGTTCGGGGCACCAAGGGATCGATCTTACAAAAATTGTGTGCTACAAAACAAGGTTAGAAGTACAAGTGCAAGACAAATATCTTTCAAGTTAACACATCGTATTCAATTTAACAAAAGAAGAGTTTCATTCAACCAACAAGAAACTTATACACTAGCACATCCAACTAATACATTCAACATAAAATTTAAAAACTAGATCTTAATAAGAGCTAAGACACATTCATACAAAATTTGTATGAATCTTTACAATAGAAAGTAGATAATCATAAAGACATAATAAGGCATATATCTACACTAGTTGATTCTTGAAAGGTAGAAGATGCCATAATCAAAAGATGAGAGCAATTATTTAGGAAGATTAATCATGTAGGAATGATTAATTAAAGAGGGAAAAAAGGGGTTGGTGAACCATGATTTGGAGGGATACGGGTTGGAGGGATAGGACGGGTTAGGGGATAGTGAATGAAGTTGATTTCATTTCTCAAAGAATGGAATTGGTGTCTAGAAAACTTGCAACAATGACAAACACTTGAGTGAAATTCAACTTGAGCATGAAAAGGAGAATTAATTTGTGGTGGTGGTGGTGAAGGTGGTACACGAATGTAGGCATTGGATGGATTATTATGTGAATCAAGAATGGTGGAAATGTTGTGGAGTTGGTTAATCATTTGATCTCTTAAGGGATTGTAAGATGGTGGTGAAGGAGATTGTAAGTAGACTCTTGGAGGAAGAGGAGGTGAGTCATTTTGGGAAGGAGGTGATGATTTTGGAGTGGATGGTTTGCGTTTCCATACTTGTCTAACCGACATCCTTGGTTTTCTAGAGAAATTGGAATGGTGGTTTGAGCAAGACATTGATAAAGAAGAAGTGAGATTTGAGGGAGATGAAGATGGTGATGAAGTATGAAAGTTGGGTGATTAAATAATGGAGAAGATTGGATAAAGTGGCAAAGCATGGTTTAGGAAGAGGAGAGTGCCAAATATGGTTTAGCCAATCTGGGAAATGACAGCTTGAGGATGTAGGTAGGAGGGCTAAGATACAGAAAAAGAGGTAAATTTGAAATGTTTCTTTCCTTCCTGGTAGCGGTCACATATCACTTGGCGGTCCCAAATATATTGGGGGGGTCGCCTGATACATAAGGGGGCCATTTTTTGGAGATAAGAAAATTTCCAGTTTTCTCTTTTTCTTAAGTCCAGTGATTTCGGCTTCTATCAATATTCAAGATTCAATTAGTTCAAGCAATAATATGTAGTTCTATTCTAACATAAAAATCATTTAGCAAGTAGTGGCATTTCAACTATAATCATAAAATTATCAAGTCATAGAGCGATGATAGAATGTAGAAGATTACCCAAGTCAAATGCAAATCAAAATTTGATACTTCTAGTCCTAATAATAGAGAAATATAATGTATTAAATATGAGAGATAATAATAATAATAATAGAGTCATAGGAGTTGTATCAATCCATTCATTTTTGTTTTCCACCTATCATGTTCTTGAGAGCTTGTCCAATTGACCTTAACCCTTCCCGGTGAGCATCTCTTTGTTGAGTTTGAAGATTAATGGTCTTGGAGAGATAAGTGTTTAAGTAATGTCTTTTACGAGGAGGGTTTTAATGGACTCTAAAGACATTATTTGACGAGGAAGAAATGTTTTGAGATGGAGAGGAAGGATTGGAATGAGAAGATTCATCATCATTTTCATCAATGGGATCAATCAAAGGATGAGATGACGATGGATGATTAGAGTGGGAGAGGAGGAGCTAGAATTTGGCTCCAAGGTCTTTTCTTGCTCCGGTCTGCTCGTGTCTTTCGCTCGTAATGAGGAGCGAGCGGATGCATAACTCGATCATGTGAAAGATAATGATCAAAAGCTAGCTCAAGAGAGATAGACACGACATGTTTGAATAACCTAGTCAAGAGCATACCATAAGGTAAGAGTTCCTTTGGTTTGAATCGAGTCTTTTCTATTCTTTTGAGAATGAAAAATGCTAAGTTATAAGGAGTGGATGTCTCAATGCAATAAAGCATGTGACAAAGACAAGCGAAGACATGATCCTTATGTCCTCCTAGACAAATGGTGTTTTCACGAATAATATTAACCCAGGGTTTCATATGTGTTTGAATTTCTCGGGTTAAAATTTCGTTTTCACCTACGACGACTGTTTTCTTATTTTTAGTACGAGTCTCTTGACCTTGTCGAGGAACTTGAATAAGAGACTTAATGACTCTTGGAGATGAAGGTTTGGTTTTATAAAAACCTCTACTTAGAACACTTACTGACAAATGGTTAAGAGACCACATTTCAGTGTTAGAGGATTGACCTTTGAATGGGATTTTCAAAATTTGACCAAATTCCTCAAGAGTGAGGGAGAATGACTTATTTTGAATGACGAAGTTGACAACAAATTGACCGACAAAGTTGACAACGAAGTGACCCTCGGGATTAAAGGTAAAAGTGAGTTGACTATAGAACTCGTGAGAACAAAAAAGATGTACAATTTGTTCGTTAATGTTTACAAACAATCAAAAACGATTTGACTCAACTTGGCACGAATATGACCTCATAATTTTTTTTTGACAATTTAGACTCATAACCCTTCCCTCATGAACGTCTTTTTTTAAAGGTTTGCCATTGTGTTTAGTAAGGTTGATTAAATTCATTAGATTTGTGAGGTATTAGTTTTCGTGTCTTTTGGATGATCTAGGTTCGGTAAACTCAGGCATTGTTACCTAAAATGACATAAATAAAATCATATTTTAATTGCCTTATAATTGTATTGTAGTTTAAGCTTGTGTTGTGTGTGGCCCTAATGGTAGCAACATGTGGAGTAACCGATTAACCTCGACTAAAAATAAATCCTTATGAGTTAATCCAAACGCTCCTTAATTTGATTTTGCTCATCCAAACAAGTCGAAAAATACATATGAATTATGTATCTCGAAATTTGTTCATGAGATCATTATGCATGTGTTTGAAAACGTTTTTGATTGGATTAACATTGCACAACAACAATTTTATATATGTTCCTAACGTGAAGTGATTTGAAAATAAAAATTGGGATTTTTGGTTTGGAAATCAATTTTTCAACACATTCACTAATGTATACAATCCTATCATCTACGGGAGGAAGGATATCAGTTATACATTGTAATCCTAGTTGTCTTAATTGTACAAAATTGAAAGAAAAACATTTGAAAATTCCCTATTTCAATTTTTGGTGTACATCATGAACCCCTAGACTCAAATGAAAGAAAAAAAAATAGATGAAATGAATTTACAATTTGATGATTCTTTGTGATATTAGGATTGATTATTAGTGTTGATTTGATCTTCATTGATGTTTTAATGGTTTGAATTTGAGTTTTTTTGGTGGGTTTGAAGTCGTTGTTAGTCAATGGCAGCAGAATTAAGATAAAGGAGTTGTTTGTTTTTGTGTTGTTTTGAAAATTTTTGTTTAAGTGTTCCATATTATGGTCTGCTGATGGCGGTCCCATATCTCCTGGCGGTCCCAAATATATTGGGGGGCACCTATATGGCGGACCCGCCCTCAGTAAAGGGTATGGGCTTGACTTTTTTGAAGGAAAATTTAACAAAGAGGAGTGGACATTTTAATTTAGCCATTTGCGAATTTAAAATGCTTAATAGTAACTTCGGATGGAGAGTATTCAAGTTGTCACGACACGGAATGGAACACGAACTAGAATTGAAACTAGAAGAAGGAAAAGCGGACACATAAGGTTTATGGAATGTGTTTCATCATTCCTAAACCAAGACGTAGATAGTTAAACGATTCACGTTTAAGGGTTTTGTAAAAATGTCGGCGATGTTGTCGTACGGACGGCACTTTTTCGATTGCAAGATATGTCTATTTTGGACATTATCATGAAAGAAAAGTTGGGGTGGTATTTCGATGTTGTTTGTGTACGATGGAAGGGATTGCACCTGGTTTTTGCTAAGGTCAAATCACACCCTTTGTTGTCGCACATATACTCTAGGAACGTGACTCGAGTCAGTACGTCGTAGTCGATAAGAGCTTGTTTTCATACATAGTGCTTGTTGACATGCCTTTCTGGCGCTTACGTATTCGGCTTCGGTAGTGGATATAGCAAGAGCGGTTTGTTTCTTCGAGAAACCCAATGTTCAAACAAACATCCCACGAATGTACAAATACCGCTATCTTTAGTGCTTTTTCGGTCCAATTAATCTTCCCAAAAACATGATCAGAGTCGGCAATATACTACGGTTTCTTTGCCTGGGGTCGCCTTAGGATACCATAATCCTAAGTGCGTTAGTGCCTTTAAGTATCGGAAGATACGATTAACACTTCAAGGTGTAGAGGTTTTGGGGGCAGCATCTTTTGGATTTTAAAGCGTGCACAAAAGGCAGACACTAAAAATGATATCGGGCCTACTTGCAGTTTGGATATAATAAACTACCTATTCTTGCTTAAATATTTAGTACTAATCTACCGACCACACTCTTTACCTTTTGTGAGTTTAGTTATCGGAGGACATGGGGTTTTTCATTGGTTAGAATCCTCTAGACCATAAAAATTTCTTTATGCATTTCTTTATATACTTAGATGGATTAAAGAAGATACCATCTTCCATTTTGTTTTTTTTGTAATCCAACGAAGAAGTTAAGTTCCCCATCATTCTCATTCAAAATCGTCATGCATGTTTTTGGCAAATTCATCACACATGTCTTGTAAGTCAAAACCGGGGATATAATGTCATGAAATATATTTGAACAATGATGATGATTTGAACTTTTCGTCTTAGTTAAAAGAGTGTTATTCTACCATTCCTATTTTATATCATGTTTAATAGGAATAGATTTTAATCTGTCCATACCAAGCTTTGGGTGCTTGTTTAAGACCATAATAAGCTTTCTTTAATTTTCTAAACCTGATTCGGTTTTTCAAAATCAATATATCCGGAGGAGGTTGTGCACGTATACTCCGACATTGATAAAACCGTTTAGGAATGCACTTTTTACATCCATTTGGAATAGTTTAAAATCTAAGGCACAAGCATAAGCTTAATATTTTCTTTAATGGGCTCAAGTATAGCATCCGGGGCATAAGTTTTCATCATTAAGAGATGCCTCTTGTGGGTATATAGCCTTGAGCAAACTAACCTAGCCTTATTTCGAGAAACAATAACGTTATCGTTTAACTATTTCTAATACCCACTTAGTCCCTTTTGATTGTATATTCTAGGTTGGAGGAACTGACTCTAAACGTCAATTAGGAAACGAATTGATTTTTAATTTTTCTGGAATGGCGATATCAACTTTCATCTCCTAACGCTTCATTCACATTCTTAGGTTCTATAGTTGATATAAAACAAAAGAAATTACTTTGGTTTTGGGCTTGTGACCTAAGGGTTCTTTGGTTAAGGTTTCCTATGACATTTTCTAATGGATGGTTCCTAGATTCCTTAATGTCGACTATTTCATCGATCTCTAAAGTTTTATCCACAATGTTGTTTTCTAGGTTTTTCTTTTCGGTGACCTTAATTGCTTCTTCTTCATCTAAGTCATCATCCACCAAGGGTGATGTCTTAGAGGGTGGAGGAGTTTCATCGAATGTCACGTTAAGTGATTCTTTGACTTTCCTAGTGTGTTTGTTTAGGATGATGTAGGCTTTACTATTTTGAGAATAACCTAAAAAGACACCTTCGTATGACTTTGGGTCAAACTTGGTAAGGTAGTCTTTTGTGTTCAAAATGAAGCACTTGCTTCCAAACACTCTAAAATAATCTAGCGTAGGTTTTCTACCTCTTAAGAATTTCATCAAGGTGTTTTTCCTAGAATGGCTCTAATGAGAATTTGGTTGAGAATGTATGTTGAAGTATCTTATAGCGGTTACACACAAAACTTTTGTGGTTAGGTAACGATTGCTATTCAACATGTCTACTCATTTCTTGAAGTGTCCTATTTTTCCTTTCGACCACGCCATTTGATTGAGGAGTGCGTGGAGCCGAGAAGTTATGTGTAATATCGTTGGACATTACAAAAAATTCTCCCAAATTGCACTCTTATCAAATTCTCTACCGTGGTTGGTTCTAATTAACACTATTGAACAACCTAATTGGTTTTGGATTTTCCTACTAAATATTTTGAATTGATCAAAAGCTTTTGATTTTATCTTTAGATTTCTAGTCCTAAGTATCCTGGAGTTTTTAGTCATCTATCTTATGACTAGGGTGTAACGCGTTTCCTCCGTAATTCGTACGGCGGATGGACCGAAGAGATCCATATGGAGAAGTTCTAAGCATCTAGTCATTGAGACTACATTCTTAGCTTTGTGACTAGCGTGAGCTTGTTTTCCCATTTTACAAGCATCACAAAAATGTTGATCAAACTTAAGCTTAGGTAGGTTTCTAACTAATTCCTTAGAGGCCAACGATTGAATGAGACGCATATTTGCGTGTCCTAATCTCCTATGCCACAAGGTAGATTTCACTATCATGTTCAGAGAAAGTTACTCTACACTTATTGTCACATATTTGTCCTATACTTAGCAAATTAAATCCTAAGTTATCAACATGTTCTACATTATCTATTTTGAGAGAGTCATTAGAAATCGTACCTTTGCCAATGATGTTACCGCGAAGATTACTACCAAAAATGACGTTACCTCCATTGTATGCATTGTAAGTGAGAAGAAGCTTTCGGTTGCCGTCCTATGTTTTGAGCATCCGCTATCCTTGATCCATTCGTCGGGCTCCAAGTCGACTCCAAGGCATATCTATTTATATAAGACAATAACTCAAACATTTGGTCCCCAATATCTCATGGGTCCAAAGTTGTTAGTGCCAACATCCTTTGCATTTGATACAAATTGGTTGGGGATGTGAGAATGTAAGAGACATTTCTTTGCATGTAACTTTGACATGGATAGTTGTTCCAAAGTACGGGAAAAGCAGTATGAGGTTGGTTTTTTCGACAACATTGTCTTCTTGGTTTGCGGTCGTGTTTTCAGAACGAGGATAATAATTATTAACTTTTCTATGAGGTGGAGTTTTTAACCTAAAGTTTGGTTTTGAAAATCCAACTCTGGGTTTTGACAATGGCTTATAGAATTGTTTAACTTCATTGTCACTAGCAACGGGAACTTTGGCTTTGTTTACAATTATGTGTTTTGGTCTAGGGCCCAAAATGGATTTTTGAAAAGACACAATTTTCTCAGATCCAGGCGTTGCTAGTGGCGGTCCCATAATTATTTTGGGGGCCGCTTGGTCATTTAGGGGGCCGCCCATATTTATGGGACCTCCATCAGAATACGCCTTTTTTTAAGCTTTCACAAATTTTATTTCCTTAGTTCCACTAGATGATGCTTCCAATGAATTAAACCCTAAACCTAATTTATCACCAGAGTGTTTTTGATTACTTAACATTTCATTTAAGCAATGTGTACTCTTTTCAAATTTGTTTAATCTAGTGGATTCTTCTTTGAGCTTTTCATTCTCAATTTTAAGTGCATGACACTTTGCACAATTGAGATCAACTCCCTTGTTTTTCTCGAGTATGGACAATTTATATTTTAATTTTCTAAGCTCATTTTCTAGACTATTTCTAGTAGCTTCTAACCTTTTGTTCTTAGTGATTGCCTTTAGACTCATTTTGCATAATTTATCATATTCATTGTCTAAAGCTAAATCATTAATTGATGAATTTTCATCACTAAAGTAGGAGGATTCAGAACATACCTCACTTGATGCATGAGCTACAAGACACGTTTCATCTTTGACCTTCTCATCATCTTCTTCACCGCTATCGCTCCAAGAGCCTCCGACAAAAGCTCTTTGGTTCTTATCTTTTGGTGGTTTTGGACATTCTCCAATAAGATGATTCAGATCGCCGCATCTAAAGCATTTTCTATCACTTTTACCGTTCTTGTCATCACGGCTTCTTTGGAACGTCTTTTTGTCGTTCCGAGGTTGCCTCACGAATCTACCTCTTCTTTTAAAAAACATCTTGAAGTCTCTTACCGCCATGGCGTACTCTTCGTCTTCACTACCGGAAGTCGAACACTCTTCATCACTAGATTCTTTCCTAGCCTTTAAAGCAATAGATTTCCTTCCAAATTTTGCTTTAACTATTTTAGAATCTTTCTTGATGATCATTTAGTGAACTTTGAGGTTCCCGATAAGTTCATTAAGAGATAGTGACGTTAAGTCTTGCAACTCTTCAATCGCCGTGACCTTTTCTCTCCATTTAGGATGTAGAGCCCTAAAAAATTTCCGTACGTAGTTCTTACTAGAATAACCTTCATCAAGAGCTTTAAGACTAGTAATAATAGTATTAAATCTAGCAAAAGCACTATCTATAGATTCGTCTTCGGAAATGACGAATTGTTTATATTGTTGAACCAAAAGGTCGATCTTATTATCTTTGACTTGGCTATTACCTTGATGGATGGTTAGCAAAGTTTTCCAAATTTCTTTTTTTGTGTTACACATAAAAATTCTTTCATATTCTTTTCTTGGCAAAGTATTGTAAATAACCATTTTGGCTTCATTATTTTTCGCAAGTCTCTTTTTTAGATCATCGGTTTGTTTTTCAAAAGGGATAACCTCATCTAATTTAGTTTTTGGATTTTGTACAATAGGTTGAAAATCACAATTGGTAATAACATGCCAAAGATCTAGATCTTTTGATTTAACATATGTCTCAAATCTAATTTTCCAATAAATAAAACTACCGCTTTCAAAGAGTGGTGGTCTTTGCATAAATTGCCCTTCAAGATATTTTTCAGAATCTATAGATCGATCCAAGCTTTAAAATACAGTATATTTTAAAAATCATGAGTGACCTTGCTCTGATATCAATTGTGGAAACTAGAAGCGGATGGGGGGAGGGGTTGAATAGTTTACACGTTTATTTTACAGTTTAAAAGTTTACATTCAAAAATGTATAGATCCAAGTTATATGTTCAATCAAATCACAATATGAACATGCAATAACTATCTAAACAAAAACTAAATAACAACAATAATAATGTAAAGAGATAAGGAAAGAAACAACCAAACCAAGACACCAAGATTTTATAGTGGTTCGGCTACGAAGCACCTCTTCGCCCTACTCCACTCCCCGAGTATCCGACTTGAGATTTCACTATGTCAACAAGCTCCCTTTAGGTGGAGAAAACCGTTTACACGTCGCTTACGTTATTTTCTGACACTAAGCTAAATGTCGAGTCCTAATCTTAGCTAGAACCAATCTACCACTTCACAAGATATACACACTCACAAGATCTACACTATCGGATCTACACAATATCCGAATCACACAAATACACAAGATAAATACAATAGAGGTTTGGTACTTAGAAGAAAAGAGGAGAGATCACTAATTAACACTTCGTTTCTTGACGAATACGAGTGTTCTTCTCTTGCACTTGAATGAGAGGGAAGAGATGAGAAGAAGAGATTAGATCACTTGAAACAAGATCTAAGTATGTTAGTGATCAAGAGTTTTAGTGAGAGAAAGAAGGTTTAGAGAGAGAAAGAAAAGACTGAAAAATTTCGTGCAAAGAGGAATGATTTTCAGCAAGGGGTGGACCAGTATTTATAGACAGGAAAAACCAACGGTAACTGGTGGCGGTCCCGGCGGTCCCATATATATAAGGGGGCCGCCAGGCCTATAAGGGGGCCGCCACCTAGACTCCGCTCCCTTTTTTGTCTTTTTGTGGGGAAGGTTGTATCTGGTGTAGAAGCTTCCGTTTTGGGGGGAAAATTTGAATTTCAAATTTTAAGTTTTTAATAAAACTTTTCTTTTAATTAGAAAATACTTTGTAAATGTATTTTTGAGAAAATAATTTTGTATAATTAAAAGTGAGGATTAAGATAAAAATATTTTTTTCATCACTAATCATGCTTAATTATTTTGTTTGTTCATACCTTAAGTGATCACTAATCTTAGAAATGAAATTTTACATTTGATAATTTGTAAACGTTTATTTTTATTGTAAACGTTTTTACATTTTGTTATTATCAAAATGTTGAGAGGTCAAAAAATATAAATAATGTTTTTAGACATTATTTGTGTTAACAACCTCTTTGAGGTGTTTCTTAGTTGGGTGTGCCTGATATCGTGCATAGAAAAATGTTGCAAAGGCAATATCTAGTCGACTTGCAGTGAGATACATGACACCCCAATCATACTACGGTATTTAGTCTGATCAGTTGGGGTTCCCTGTAAATCTGCGTCGATTCTGGCTGTAGACATTGGTGTCGTGATAACATTACATTTTTCCATCCCATGCTTTTTAAGAAGCTCCATAGTATATTGTGATTGGTTAATGAAGATTCCAGCAGTTAAAAAAAATGAAGATTCCATGGGGGGTTTAATGAACCTGAAGTCCTAAGAAGAACTTCGTCTCACCCATCATTGACATTTCAAAATTATTTTTCATTAGTTTTGCAAATCTGTTTGAGAAAATTAGATTTGTTGAACCAAAAATTATGTCATCGACATATATTTGAACTAATAAAATGTCATCCTCGTGTCTTCTTGTAAACAATGTTAGATCCATAATACCTTTTGTGAAATGGTGGTCAATTAAGAATGAAAAAAGCTTGTCATACCATGCTCTGGAGGCTTGTTTGAGACCAACAAAGCTTTCTTAAGACGATAAACATGGTTAGGAAAGTCTAGGTCTATAAATCCATCAGGCTGACTTACAAAAACTTATTCTTTCAGTGGACCATTGAGGAATGGATTCTTGACATCCATTTGGTTGATAGTGAAGTTCTTGTGAGCCGCGTAAGCCACAAACATTCTGATAACTTCGAGTCGTGCTACTAGAGCGAACGATTCCTCAAAATCTATTCCTTCTTGTTGACTATAACCCTTGGCAACTAGATGAGATTTATTTTGAATAACCATGTTTTCAGCATCCGTCTTGTTTTTCCAAATCCATTTGACCTTGATTACATTCCTGTCAGCATGTCTTTCAACAAGTTCCCACACATCTAATCTTTTGTACCGATTAAACTCATCTTGCATTGATTTGATCCAACTATGATCAAGCATAGCTTCCTTGATGTTGGAAGGGTCACTAATCACTTGTTCAATTGGATGATTCTTAGTCTATCTATCAGTAAAGCGATGTTTTTGGTGAAACTCGTGCATATTTGATGGGTCCTGATAGTTTGAAGATGACTCAACTTTTTCGTACTCAGGAGTGGAGAATGGATTTATAAACATATTCTCATCAAGTTCTACAACGTCTTCTTGAATCTGTTTACCAGAATTATTATCAACGACCGGAGTTATTGGTTCATTTGCAATTGGTTCTTCTAAGGAGGATACTATTGGAGGAGCATCATGATCTTCAATGATGGTTGAAGAGGATGACGGAGTGTCTTCATTATCAAGAGTATTTGCAGCAGAACTATCTAACACTTTTGGAGTTCTTGTCACATAGTATTCTTCATACAGAGGACCAAACAAGTTATCCAAGTCGCCTTTTAACGGCGTGTCATTTAATTCTTCTGATAAACCTTGAAAATTCAAGAAGTTAAGAACGGGTCTTGAATTGTTGCATTTAGAAGCCATAGCTGTGAGTTCGTCAAATTTCACATGGATGGTTTCCATTATTTTTCTTGTTCTGTGGTTATAAATATGAAACCCTCATGATGACTCTGAGTAACCAACAAAAATACCAATGTCTGCTTTGGGCTTCATCTTCCTGAGATCATCACGATCATTTATAGGGTAACATAAAGAACCGAACACATGAAAGTATTGAACATTGGGTTTTCTACCCTCAATCAGCTCATAAGGCATTTTGTTGTACCTTGTGTGTACAAGAGAGAGATTTTGAGTAAAACAAGCTGTGGAAATTGCTTCGGCCCGTTAGAATTCTGGTAATCTTGAAAAAAATAAGCATCGTTCTGGCTTCCTTGACAAGCGTACGATTTCTACGTTCAACAACACCATTCTGCTAAGGAGTTCAAGCAGTTAACGTTTGATGCATAATGCCTAGCTTTTCTTAATAAGTCCTCAGTTATTTTTAACGCAGTTCCATTATCAGACCGGATTTTGAGGATTTTAACCTTCATATTCTGTTGGATCTGAGTAATGAACTCGATGATCATCTTTGGAGTCTCATCTTTTGTTCTAAGAAAATACACCCAAGTATATCGGGAGTAGTCCTAGATAATAACCAGAATATATCGTTTCCCATTAACAGTTTCAACCCTCATTAGCCCGCACGAATCCATATAAAGTAATTCAAGTTTGGAATTTGTACTTGGAGCCAACTTAGATGGAAATGTGGCCTTTTTGATCTTTCCTTGCTTACAAGTAGAACATAAGTGATATTTATCGTACTTAAATCTTGGAAGCCCATCAACTAGTTCTTGTTTAGTTAGTTGATTAATGGTACCAAAATTTAAATGAGAAAGTCTTCGGTGCCATAACCATGATTTTGTTGACGTGGCTTTGGACATTAGGCAAACTAGAGATGAAGCTGCCATTTTAGAAATGGAGATGGTGTAGAGATTGGAATCACTTGAACAAGTAAGTAAATCTTCACCCTCCAAATTCCGTACATAACAAGTGTTTGAACGAAAGGCTACTTCAAGATCTCCATCAAAAAATTGTTCAGCCGAGAAAAGATTGTGTCAAAGGCCCTCAACATATTACACGTGACATATCATAATATTTCCTTGAACATAATCTCCATATCCAATGATTGCAGTGAAGTTGTCATTTCCAAAACGGACTGTGCCCATGAATTTCTCAACGAAATTTCTTATCAGTTTTAGATTCTCAGTCATGTGCTTTGAACATCCGCTATCAACAATCCAAAGGACAATTTAGATCGCTTGCATCACATGAAATAAATTCGGATGGAGGAGTGGACAGTTTGGCTACCTATTTCTGAGTGGTAACCGGTTTTTTAGAATGAGTTCTAGCATTAGGACTATTCTTAGAAACATTAGGTGACTTTTGTGAAGTTGAGCTCTTAGGTGACCAATTGAAATTTGGTTGACTTTCAAACCATTTCTGCCACTTTCTACTTGTTGCAATTTTGTTTTTCATGTAATTTCTAAGTATCCTACTTTGACTAGATTATGGAGATAGTATTGATGCACTAGAAACCTTATTTGTTGCTGTTGGGTTTTTAGTAAAGCTAAATCTAGATTTTGCAACTACAAAAGTAGTTCCTAAATTCCTAGATTTCGCTGCTATAGGGGAAGTGAATAAGGATCTTTTTACCCTAGAATATGCAGACAAAGCATAACGAGCAACACATTTATCATGAGAAATCATAAGAACATCTTTGCCACATGAAACACATACAAGATTCGAACCATTATTAACAACATTTACAGTCGTTGATTTTAATACACTTGCATTTGTTTGACAAACAGTCGAATTCAATGTATTCTTATTGGAAACTACACTAACACTACTTGAAATCTTCTTAACATTCGTAGACATGCTCTTAGAGTTATTTTTCAGCTAGACTATTTTCTTCAAGTTAGTGTCCTTAGACTTTGGTCTCCTAATACTACTAGAACTCGCTACTCCTGTTGAATTAGAAGAAAACATGTTAGTTTTAGTAATCGGTGTCTCAGTTTTCATGATTCGATGCATTCCTCTTGCGATCACATTCGCATTCTTTTTTAGACTTTGCTCGTTTTTAGGTGTAGAATGTGAAGTGACATGTTTTAACTTATCTATTTTGACCTCAACCTTAGAAACTATCTTAGCCTTTAAATCTTTTTTTTTCAACAGTGTTACACATATTAGTTTCTCTAAGGTTGCAGATTTGTCAAACTTAGTATTCACATTCTTCCCTTTTTAGCTAGTTTAAGCTTGGCTTTGAGTTCTGAAATTATCATTAAAAGATCTTGATTCTTAGCACAAACATCACCATAAGCATATGTCTTTTGATTGACATTTTCAATTAACTCGTTGATTTCGTGTTGATGTTGAACCCGTGTTTCTTTGATTGAGTTAAAAACCTTTTGATATTCAAGATTTATATTTTCCCTTTCTTGAATAACAGATTCAACTTGAGTTTTTAGTAACACATTTTCATTACTCAACTTTGTCAACATTGACTTCCAAGAAACATCACAAGCCATTTTCTCTTTTTGATGTTGCAATTTTAGTTCAAAATCAATACTTTGAGCTTGAGATCTTTTAAAGTCATTTCAAGAATTTTGATTGTTTTGAGCAAATTGGCTTGGACTTCATTGGAGTCAGTTGTGATTTTCTCTTTTTAAGAATCAACATCTCATTTTTCTGTTTCTCAACAGATATCATCAAAATACTTGTTTTCTCTTTCTTAAAAAGCCTTTTTGGACAACTCAGTTTCATATCAAATTTTTACATTCTCATTTTCCATTTTGAAAAAGTCACCTTGAATCTTATCTTTTTCTTTTAAAATTCTCTCAATCATGTCTTTGTCAACTTTTATTTCTTGTTCCAACTCTTCATATGCTTCTTTATATTTTGAAAATTGAACTAGTTTCATTTCACGTGTTTTAACCCGTTCCTTACACTTCTTAAGTTCCTTTTGTAGCAATGCTTTTTTTATTTTCAGTTCATTATTCATTCTTTGTTGATTTTTAGCTTCTTTTGGAACATTGTATATCAGGGATTCAATATCAAAAGATTGACCGTGAACATTTAAATCATGTTCATCCGTTTCACCATTATTTTCCACATAAGGATCATCAAATATGATATTAGAATCAATTTGATCATTAGTAGATGTGTTAATAACAGTTTTGAGTTTCTCACGATTTGTGTGTTCATGAACACCTTTGGAAAGCATTCCACTTATGAGATTGATTTGCGAAGCTGGTTGAAGAAATTTTACGTATATATAATATATATCAAAGTATTTATAGAAATTTACAAATAATCCTTGAGGACAAAGATTAAATGCAATTTAAACACAAAAATATATAATATAATATGTTTAACCGTAAGTGATTACCGGCTCGTATCCCAAAGAAATGTGAATTTATACCCTCGATTCAGTTTGGACAATGTTATGAATGATTTTCAACTTTTTGATTGATTTTCTATGACTAAAAACAATTAAATGCAAGTAAATTAACTAAACATGCGGACAAAAGCAAAACGGGACCCTTAAACGGAGGTAAATAAACCTAAATTCCTAAAAATAGACCTAACTTAAATTTTTCTTTTTAAATGGACTTAAATTGACTAAAAAGTAAGTTTAAAGAAAACTAGAAAAAAATCAGAATTGAAATGAGCGTTAAAACACGAAAAATGAAAATGAGAACAAATCCTGTTCTTTAGAAAACGAAATTTTGCAAATTAGACTCTACGAAGGCAAAACTAATTTTCCTACGAACTTTAGGATAAAAGAAAATTTTCTAAAAAAGATTTTTATTTTTTTGATTATTTTTCTATTTTTTATGATTTTTAAAGTTTTTAATGAAAATAAATATTTAAAAATACTAAACGAACTATAAAAATTCTAGAAAAATTATAGAAAGTAGCTTATACTCTATAGAACCTAGGAAAAATAAGCTTATAATCACAGCTTATTGAATAAGTTGCGAAATAAGCTATAACAGCTTATTAAGCTTATTGGGCTAAAATGAGTATAAAGAATAAATTGCGCAAGAGTCTAATGAAAAAGACCCAAGGGCGCAGTGGTAGTGTGTGGTGTGTGTGGTGTTATAAAGGGTTGAAGTGTTGAGGTCGGGGGTTTGAGCCTTGCTCACCCCCGATTTCAACTTCCTTTTTTTTATTTTCAAAAACCTATAAAAGCAAAGTTGTTAAGCACTTAAAAATAAACATTTTTAATTAAAGCAACTTTTTATAAAAAGCCCTAAATAAGCCAATAGAACAGCTTAAAACATGATAGAAGCTTAACTATGCTGACCTCCTGAAAACATTGCTTAAAAACCTTCAACAAAAATATTGTGAAATTCATAGGTCTATAGTAATTTAAATTATTCAGGACCGGAAAGACCTATTCCCGTGATGTTACAACATATGCAAACAATCACAAAACCAGATTACATTTACACTAAGCTCATGACACTGAAGCTCGACAGTCTTGTTCGCAAAATATTGCTACTCAGCCCGAAATGATGTTCTAACCCGAAACATCCCTGATTCGACATGCTATAACGTTCATTCCCGGTGATAGCTAGTCACCCGAACGGGGAGGTCGTTTCCCAAATAGATCTATTAAATTACTAATCGCAGTCGCTCACATAATGTAATTCCCAACTACATCTATGCAATTGACAGTTCATGATAATGGGCTTAACTTGGGTTATCGCTACTTAGGCAAACATGTAATCAATTGTAAAATATCCGACTTGCGTCCAAATTTGTAAACAAAGCATGTTATCCACGCATCCCCCCCGGAGACCCCAAATAAAAGTCAGTTCGTAAAAACTTTAAAAGTGTGGGGCTAAATAACTCACCTCAAGTGAGTGATCAGATAAATATTATAATCATGTGTGGGAATGCTTCATGATTGTATTCCCGAATGAAACCTAATAAATATAGTCGATAAGTACCTGAGTACTTATAATAATAACATAAAAATAATCCTTATAGTGTGTGTACATTCGTACAATGTTCGGAGCTATCAAAATTAAAGAGGTCATGACATGACGATTCGAGGAGTTACGACACTTTTAAATGTAAATCCAACAACTCGCGATACGCCATCCGAAGAGGCCTCATTATAAACACCCTATATTATGATTTGATAACCACGTAATAATTCTATATTAGCATAATCAACCGACTAATCGTATTGGAAAAATAAGTTTATAACAGGTTAAACACGTTTATAAATATACTTATTTTGTAAAAATGACCTAATTATGGTCGTAATAGAGTCTGTTGCTTGCTCGCGTTCTTACCGACAATGTCTTACGTAGTAAGACGAGTGATCATAGTATTACATTTTTCAAGTTTTTAAGAATTCTGCGATGAAAAGTAATTTTAACTGTTCACTGACTCGCTAGGTTTATCGTTTTTAGTTTTTATTACTTAAACTTGTAATCGAAATAACTTATTTCGTTTTAAAAACCTATTTTAGTGAATTCCTTCGAGTACGTCTTTGTTATTAAAAGATGTATTATATTTAATAGAAGTCAATACCACTGATGAAATATGCTTTTACTTGTTCTTATTTTATAAAAATGTACTTCTTTATAAACATTAATTATCTCGTAAACGTCGTATTTTATATTCGTTATAGTTCCGTTTTTAGCGATTCTTTTCGAGTACATCTCTCGTAAGTTAAAAGTTAATATCATATTTTAGAGATGTTTAAAAATATTAGTTTTCAGTAATGCATGTAAATTTTATAAAAATAGTTTATTATTAAAAGTATTTATAGTCCGTAAAACTCGTAATAACGTAACTTTTTCGTTAAAAATCGATTTTTTCGAGTTCTTATCATTTAGGAATCGTCATGTGGCGTATTTTTTTATAAAATGTTATTTTTCTACCTACTATATGAAGTTGAAACAAAACAGCCCTTTAAAATGTTAGTATACTTTTAGTCATAGCCTTTTTTTATGTATATGCCGTTAAAAACCCTACTTTATGACTAAACATGTTTTAATACTTAAACCATATTTAACATAACTTTTTTACATCCATTTTTCCATGATAGTAAATAACCATATGACATAAGAAAAGATGCAAAAATTCCATAAACATTAGTGAAAACTCATTTTACATATTAAAAAGACCTTATTGGTGATTATAGCCAAAAATATACATATAACACATAAAATAATGATAATAAAAAAGTAAAAAGGAATTAGGAAGACCTTAGGGATGATGTATGAGATGAGAAATAAGTGCTAAACCCGTGTTTAGACTCAAAACCAAAGCTTACAAGCTTATAAACCCTAAATTAGGTTTGAAACCCTAATCTTCCCTTATTCTTCCTTAATCCTTGCAAATGATAACCAATGCTTGAAAACACTTTAGTGTGCATAGGATGATGTGTATAGGCTTGTAAGTGATGGGTAGTAAGAATTATGTATGATTTGATTAGGTCGCTTAATTGAGCCCGTGGGTTTGTGGGCTTAAAAGGAGAGAAAGAAAAAAAATTTGTAATGTGTAAAGAGTGTATTTACTTCACATATGAAGGCATAAGTATTTATAGGAAGAGAGAGAAATATTTTTACTTGAAAAGTTTAACTAAAAAACCAAAGGAGGGGGTTTTGATCGTAGGGATTCAAGGGAACAAGAAAGGAGGAAACAAGGTTTAATTGTTTATGTTTCTGGTTCCTTCTAATGGAATCAGCCCCATGAAACAAGGTGTGTTTCCTATAAATTTTACCTTATTAATTTGTATGTTTACTTGTGTATTTATAAAAGAAATGTGTAAGTAAACTTTTGTATAAAAAGTAAAGTGTAGTTTATTTTTATAAAAGTATACCTTGTAATGTCTTGGTATTTTGTAAAGTATTTGTTATCTTGTATAATCATATGAGATGTGTATAAATATATACATATGCATAAAGTTTTATAAACTTCGATCATTGTATATAAACGTAGGTATTTGTTGAAGCGTACGTTAATTTTTAGGGTTTCCGGGAAAACCTAATTGTCATTTATCGCGAAACGTAAACACTTTCACGTATCCGATAAAATAACTTGTGTAATGTTAATAATTATCCTCAAAATAATTACTTAACCCTTGTTTGACGTAAACAATAATTTGCTTGATGCCCGTTTACGTTAACTGATTATTTCTTGCTTACGCGATTTAACTTAACGATTTCCATTAAAAACAAATGCGTACAATACAAAAAAATAAATAGCGACTTTATCAACGTCGTACATTGTCCTAAAATACGGGGTGTTATATGTATAAAAGTTAAATTGTGTGAGAGTCTAACGGAAAAGACTCAAGGGCACAGTGGTAGTGAGTGTGGTGTGTGTGTTTATAAAAGGGTTGAGGTGTTGAGGTCGGGGGTTCGAGCGTTGCTCACCCCTGATTTCCACTTCAGCTTTTTTTTATTTTTTTAAAACTTAAAGAACAAAAGTTGCTAAGCACTTGAAAATAAGCATTTTTAATAAAAGAAACTTTTTATAAAAAGCACTAAATAAGCTGTTAAACAGTTTATAAACTAACAGAAACTACTTAACAACTTATTTTTTTTTAATTTTTTTTCTTAAACTAATTAAGCTATAATATGCTAAATTTAAGCTGATGAACTATCAGAACTAAAAATAAGCAAGGGATAAGCTAAAAGACTAAATAAGCACTTATGCAAAACCAAAAACCAAACAGGCCCTAATAGCTACTTTTAGCTTAAAAATAAGCTAGCAAATAAGTACTCTATAAAATAAAACTTGGTTTTTCTAAAAACTTGGCTTAAATTCTACTAGGAAATGCTTTTCAAAAGAGCTTAAAGCAGCAAGAGCTTATTAAAAGGAGCTTGTGAAAACAGACAGCAAGCTCAACATGTGCTGAGTTTTTACTTAATAAAAAGACAAAAGGCAAATTTGCAGCTTAAGTTTTAATGACAAAATAAGCTAGAAATTTAAAACTAATTGTAAATATCTAAACTATGGCCTATAAGCTATCTATTATCTGAAAATCAAAAGCTAACAGCTAAATTACCCTAATGAAACTTGAGCTTAAAATTGACAGTTTGTCTAATCTAACTGCTGATGCAGTTGACAAATATAAGAACTACAACTTTAAAACCTATTGATGCAGACCTAATAAACTAACTTAAACACTCTTAAAACACAAGGCTAAATGCAAATTAAATAAATTTAACAGCTAGAATTTAACAAAACTTGTAATGAAAATAGAACTTGACAGATAAGAACCTATATATAAATCTATCCTATGAAAACTCAATGAAACTGAACCTAGCTTTTTAAACTTACTTAAACAAACTATAATCAGAGATTAAGTCCACAATTTAAAAGCCAAAGGGCCTCTAGCAGTACTAACTTGTAGTTAGTACTGCTATGCCAAACACCCCTTTAAAAACATTTTGATTCATTTAAACTTGAGAAAGTAAAATCTAGTGATTAAAACTTAGATACCAGATATTGAACAGCTTATAATAACCAACATAAACATGAAACAATAAGCAAATAAGCTAGAAACTAAGTTATACTAACTATGCTAATATTTTTTTGGTTTTTATTGATTTATAAGACAAATAGAGTAAAACTATGGTCTAACCTACTTAAGCTGAAAACACATAGCAAAACATAATCAAAAAGCACAATATCAAAGATATAAGCTCAAATAAGCTAACACTTAAACAAAATAAGCAGTTTTAGACTAGTAATTTAAGGACAAAAGAAGTAAATGAAAACTTACAGTAGACCTTAGCTAAACAAAGGTAGTAGTGCTCAAAGAGCTTTGTCTACAGCTCTAGCTTATCCTTTTGGATAATCTAGTACAGTCCTTGGAAGCTCTTCCATTTTTAGCTTCTCTTCCAAAAGCTCAAAAGTCCAATAAGTCAAAATACTAAACTGATTTTAAAGCTTGAGTAGGTTACAACTTATTAGAGCTCAATTACAAGCTTATAGACTTGTAAGAGCTTATGAGAGCTTATTAAACAGTAACAACAACATTTGATTATAGTAATAACTTATAAGTAAAAACAAGTTATGAAAACTAAACTTATGATTTTATTAATGTTTAAATCGGATTACAATACTTGATAAATGGAAATAACAAAGGCTTAAGAAGAAAACTACATTTAAACTTAAAAATTACAAAAGCTTTTTAACTCTAAAAAAATGCAGAAAAAAGAAGATCCCTTGTGTGTGAGTGAGGGCTTCAATTTATAGTCCTGAGGAGATGCTTCTAGGCTCCTTGGTTGATACACGCTCCTCTTAATCTCATACGTAAATTCCTTCAATGATTGGAGAATCATTCTTGGCTGTTAGATCACTTGATAGCTCACACCGATTGCCAGTATGGCAATCCATGATGTGACTCCTTTGTGTTACTTCTGTGAGATGTTTTAGTGTAATTCTCCAATCATTGGTGTGTTTCTTCACTTGGCCACGTGTGATTACTTTATGAGAATTGACCAATAGGAGAGCTTGGTGACGTTTTATCCTGCCAATGTGTACTTTATCCTTCGAACTATCCTTCTACGTCATTAATTTGCTTCTGCCCATTGTTTTTGACCCTGGGTAATTTGGGGAAGGAGATGAACAGTAAGAACTGTTTCTCCCGCCCTTTTTTCACTTATAAAGGCGCGTTTGATTTGTGTTGACCCGAGGTTGACTTGGGGTTTTTTTTATAAAAGGAATGGGCCATGGAATTTGTGCCCGGGTTTGGTTTTGTTATAAAGAAATATAATGGGTGTTAACTCTTTTAGTTATAAGAGTTAACACCGTTAGGTTTTTAGGGATTAATTTTGTAATTTTGGAATTAATGAAGGACTGTTTGGTAACTTTGGGATTTTCGTCTTGTTGTGACTTTGACCAAGGGTTGACTGAGGGTTGACCATTGATAGCATTCTCCCGGCTCTTTGTGTGCTCTTCTGTTCCCGTGTCTGTGTTTGTACGGTTTTGACCGTTTTCTTGCGATTTTTGCTTTATCCGTACCTACACAATCACAAAGACAAAACAAGCAACATTCAAGCATTTAAAGCACAATTTCGTCTTTTTAGGGTTTATTTTGATATAAAATGGATATGTGTTTTCACACATATCAAAATTCCCCAAACTAAGCAATTGTGTGTCCTCACGCAATATTATATGCCTTATAACCAAATACCTCAAAACTTCCCCAAACTAAACCTTTGAAAAGTAGCAAAGATTTTTGTGGAATCCTTTAAAAAGTAGCTAAGGATCCCCCCCCCCCCCCCCCCCCCCCCCTCTTTGTGGAAAGAGTTAGAAAATCAAAGATATAAAAACACCCCTTTTTCCCATTTTTCTAAAACTTTTTTTAAAACTTTTATAATATAACTGAGATTATTTTGACTTTCATTATTTCAATAACTATTAGGGAAGTCATAGACAAGACCTTTTCGATCCGAGAATGCCCCAAAAAAAGATTAAATTCAATACGTTCCCTGACTTTTCACTTATCCAACCAAGCTTAAAACGAAATCACAGCTAAATATTAGTAAAGTTGCTAACACTACTCATATTTGCAAATTGTGAACTTTTTTCTTCCCGACAATTATTATTCTTAAGTGAGGGGTGCCTCTTTTGAATTCAAAACAATCGGACAACTTTTTTACAACATAACTATGCTTCTAGTTCCACCTTAGAATAATGAGTTTGAAGGCGAGTTGCATCCGTGTAAACGGGACTTTCGTCTCGGCACATCCCAATCTTTACGGCTAAGTGAGCCAGGCTTTTGAACCTCATAGAGACTAGTATCGGGACTCACGGTACCTTAGGTTTCAAAAACTCTCAGTTTCCCGGATATTCATAGCTTATAAAATAAAATAGTCAAAGTGCAAAAGCATATTTGAATTTAACAAAAAGAAGTCAATTTATTAATTCACACTTAATTATTTAGATATTTATGCAATTGTAACCCTCGACCTTTTAGAAGGCTGCAACATCGGTTGTGAGCCGGCAAGATGCAGCAAACTTTTATCAGTCTCGGATCTTTATTCTTACTATGGGCTTTTCTTTAGAAGACTACCACATCGGTTGTGAGCCGGCAAGAGGTAGTAAACTTTTATCAACCCATAGTTCTTATTATTATATTTTTTCTTTATCATCATATATATATTTTTCATTTTTTTATATATATATAAGACTTCTTTTTGAAAAATTCAAGTATAAATCTGAACTAAGACTAAATTTTTTTGCTATATATTACATAAAAATTATTGATTTAAGTTTTAATCTCAAAAAAGCAGTATTTTAATACGGTTAGGGCTTATGGAGAAAAATGCACAGTTACATACATGAGCTCTTAAGATTTCCAAATAATCCTTGTTTAGCATCCTACTCATACCTAACTCTATCATTTTTCGTTCTTCGCAAATTAGCGAACGCTTAGCCTAAAAGTTAAGGAACAAGCTAGAGCTCAACACGCTCGATCGGGTCAAAATTTACTCTTATTCTACCCAGCAGAAAAGTCAAAATTGTGACAAAACACTTATTTTATTTTTGAAATTTTAAAATTTTTTCATATTTTTGATATTTTTGAAATTTTGGTGGGAAAACGGGGTACGTGAGAACAACGGTATAAAGTAGGTAAGATCATATCGAAGATATACTACCCCATACTAAAATCAAACATTGTCCTCAATGTTTCCATACTAGAACTAAAAAGGTCGAATGTATAACTCAAACATGAAGAAAGTATCACAAATATCTTAAGCCGTTTATTAAGTGTGCTAATAAGATAAATGTTAGACGATAATAATCTTTAGGATATCGGATTTCCCCCTAAACTAATGGCACAGCTAAGGCTAGGGAAGCTAAAGTGGACGGGACAAAAACTGAACAGAGTAAGTCTTCAGAAAATTTGGGTGAATCCTGCAAACAATCACAAGTACAAACAACAAACACAAAGAATCGGAAGAGTACAAGCCTCCTTACAACACATTTAGATATAAAAATAGAAAATGGATAAGCATGGGTGACCTCCACGAGCGCTTTGTTTTTTGGTAACTCGATTCACATAGCTTTGACTCGATCCTGAATTCATTAGTCCTTAGGGAATGTCTAGAGATCTGGGGCATCCCAGTTGGGCGGGTCCCCTCTCGAAGTAGTACTTAAGTCGGTGACAGTTTCACTTTGATAATTTGGAATCCATACAGAGGTGAGATAATTGTGTAGTGCACCATATGGTAAAAAACTGCGGTTATTAGTTTAACAGGGCCGGAGCATCGGGTTTTAAGCTTTCCCGAGAATATCTTTAGACGAGAGTTGAAAAGTAAGACTTGATCACCAACATTGAAAATGCGGTTTTTGATCTTTGAGTCGTGAAGCTTCTTTATCCTCTCCTTATAAATCAAAGAATTCTTGTATGCTTGATCACGAAGCTCATTGAGTTCATTAAGTTGCAGCTTACGATGATCGCTCGTGGTTTTAAGATCAAAATTAGCATGTTTTAATGCCCAATACGCTCTATGCTCTAATTCGATAGGTAGATGACACGGCTTTCCATAAACAAGATTGTAAGGGGTGTAACCAATTGGTGTCTTATAAGCGGTACAAAATGCCCATAGAGCGTCATCAAGCCTATCGGACCATGAGGCACGGTTCTCTCCAACTGTTCTTTCTAAAATAAGTTTTAACCCACGATTCGACACCTCAACTTGACCACTCGTTTGAGGGTGGTAAGCAGTAGAAAGCCGATGAGTGACCCCATACTTAGACATTACTTTAGCAAATTTGTCATTACAAAAATGTGTTCCCATGACGCTTATATAATAGCCTCTCGGTGTACCGAATTCGGCAAAAAGATGATTTCCAAAAAAATTAACTACATAACTCTAGCATTATGTAGGGTGAGCCTTGCTGTAAACCCATTTGGTTAAATATTACTCCGCTACGGTATGTAACTTATTTCCTTCTAGATGATGGAAATGGCCTCATAAAAGTCTATGCCCCAGACATTAAAGATTTCACAACTTGATGGAATTTTAAGGCTTCTCATCACGCTAGTCGAAATTTTTTCCCTGACGCTGGCCATGGTGTCACAGTGTTTGACTAACTCATGGGCAATCTTTGTAGATTGTGGGCCAATAAAATCCGGAGTCAAAAACCGTTTTACGCGGTTGTAGTTGGCACCGTAATGTCCCCCGATGGGTCCACTATGGCAAGCTGTGAGGATGTCGACAACTTCTTGGCCTGAAACACATCGCTGGTCACTTGATCCGCACAGGTTTTGAATAGAAAAGGGTCGTCTCAAAAATAGTATTGGAACATTTTGAAAAATTTGTTTTTATGCTGAGTTGAACATTCCTTGACAATGAAAATCCCGCATTGGTAATTTGCATAATTGGACAAAACCACGGGGTACTTGGGTCACCACGAGAAGTCACCATATTCAGTGTCTCGAGAGGAAAATTTTCGTTAATTTCCTTTGGATCGAAAACATTTTCATACGGGTTTTCTAATCGGGACAAATGATCGGGTGCGTAGTTCTCAGCTCCCTTCGTATCAATTACTTTAAAATCAAATTCCTGAAGGAGTAGAACCCATTTAGACATGTCCTTTGGCATCATTTCTTAGCAAATAGGTTCTTAAGGGCGGATGGTCGTATACACTATGCTTTTTTTCATGATGAGGTTATGGCCTGGAATTTTTCAAAAGCGTACCACACAGCCAACATTTCTTTTTGTTGTGGGGTAGTTCGTTTCCGCCTTAGTCATCAATTTTGCTTGCATAGTGAATAGGCTAATCCTAGAGTGTTTATATTTCGTTGACCCAGTATCCGCTACCTCTGGCATAGTCGCTTGCATCACACATAAGCTCAAAGGGCTGGTCCAATTTGGGGCAATCAGAATTGGAGCTTCGGTTAATTTCTTCTTTAAGGTCTGAAAAGCTTGAATGCATTCTTCTGAGAAAATAAAAGGAGTGTTTTTTTCAAGGGATGTGTCATGGGTCGAGATATCTTTGAAAAATTCCTTGATATTTTCTACGGTTAAAATCCTGCATGTCCGAGAAATACTCCTAATACCTTTGTCTGGTAGTTAGGTGAGGTTAATTTTGCAATGACGTTCTATTTTGGCAGTGGTCGAATTCAAAACTTAAAATAGAATAGTTAAAGTTCAAAAACATATTTAAATTTAACAAAAAGAAATCTATTTATTAATTCAAACTTAATTTTAAACATTTATACAATTGTAACCCTCGACCTTTTAGAAGGCTGCAACATTGGTTGTGAGCCGGCAAGATGCAGCAAACTTTTATCAGTCTCGGATTTTTATTCTTACTATGGGCTTTCTTTAGAAGACTACCACATCGGTTGTGAGCCGGCAAGAGGTAGTAAACTTTTATCAGCCCACAGCTTATATTTATTATTATTATATATTTATTTATTTATTTATTATGATTATTTTTTTATATAGAGAAGACTTCTTTTTGAAAAATTCAAGTATAAGTTTGAACCAAGACTAAATTTTTTGCTATATACTACATAAAAATTATTGATTTAAGTTTAATCTCCAAAAACAGCACGTATATTAATCCGGTTAGGAGCTTATGGGAGAAAAAGTCACAAATTACATACATGAGCTCTTAAGATTTCCAACTAATCCTTGTTTAGCATCCCACTCATATTTAACTCTATCATTTTTCATTCTTCGCGAATTTCTGCGAACGCTTAGCCTAAAAGTTAAAGAACAAGCTAGAGCTCAACACGCTCGATCGGGTCAAAATTTACTCTTATTCTACCCAGCAGGAAAGTCAAAATTATGACAAAACACTTATTTTATTTTTGAATTTTTTTTAAATTTCATTGGGAAAACGGGGTACGTAAGAACAATAGGCAAAGATAGGTAAGATTATATCGAAGATATACTACCCCATACTAAAATTAAACATTGTCCTCAATGTTTCCTAGCCTAAGACTTAAAAAACCCCTTACTAGAACTCAAAAAGGTCGAATGCATAACTCAAACATGAAGAAAGTATCACAAAAATCTTTAGTCGTTTATTAAGTGTGCTATAAGATAAATGTTAGTCGATAATAATCTTTAGGATATCGGATTTCCCCAAACTAATGGCAAGCAAAGGCTAGGAAGCTCGAGTGGACCGGGACAAAACACCGAACACGAGAGTCCTCAGAAAAGTTGGGTCTATCCTGCAAACAATCATAAGTACAAACAAAAAACACAAAGAACAGAAGAATACAAGCCTCCTCACAACACATTAGAAGCTAGAAAGAAAAATAGAAAATGGATAAGCATGGGGTGCCTCCCACGAAGCGCTTTGTTTTTGGTAATCGAGTCACATAGCTTGACTCGATCCCTGAATTCATTTGTCCTTAGGGAGAGTAAATGGAAAAGAAAATCTCAATCGGGCTTTCATTAATGTTTGGACAAACATTAAAGCACATGAAAGTTCCATCCCGATGAGAGGCCACCGACTCTAAGTGGAGATGCCGGGGTCAAAAATGGTGTCCTCATTTTTGGTGGAGGAAAGTAAAGGAGAAACCTCAGGGTAGGTGAGAAACAGGAGAAAAGTCCAAGTGACAAATGTGAAGGAATTGTCAACTTCAACATTATTCTCACCTCCCCCTGGGTCAAAACATTCGTCTTCATTAAGCTCATCAACATTGTTTATCACTGGTGCATCGGGCTCAATATTGAAGGTTAAACGTTCATGAGTGGAATCATCGTTAAGCAAGTTGTCAATAATTTCTTCTTCTAAGTAAAAATAACTTTCAATACCTGGTGGTATCGAATCATCTGGTCCGGAAAATATATCGATATCTTCCCTATTGGGGTCACTATCCTCGATGAGAGTAATAGCTGTAGGAAGAGACTCGATGATTGTATGAAAATTTTCCGGTGTCTGGGAAGATGAATTACTGCATAGCAATGACATTCGATTGATGTAATCCTCATGCTCTCTAACAATTCCTGGAGGAATCATGATAATTTCACTGGTGAATTCATGGTGAAGAGGATCACTCTTGGGAGAAAAAGTTATCAAAGGTTCATTCTCTAGTTCATTCATAAGTTGTTGTGGTTCATAATCGAAAAACTCTTTGGGAGAAAGATTATGGGTAGTATCCTCACTAAGCAAACTATCAAGATAGGTTACGTCTCCTTCCAAATCATAATAACCTTCCTCAAAATCAGAAGAAACTTCCATGGCTAGAAAAGCATCGATCTCATCAATATCGACTTCTGGATCAGAACACTCAACCTTATCGGACAAATATGTGTTAAGTAAAACTGGCTTATTGGAATTTGAAACGTTGGAGTTCTTGTTCTCAACATCTTCTAACATCTTGTTAAAGAGAGGATTTTCGTTACTGGAGTTGAAGTTGTCATCAAATTCAAAAAGAGGGGTTGAATAAACTTGAAAATTTTCTTCATGAACGTCCTTCTTAAGAATTGAATCATCATTATCTGGTGGGAATGAATTAGGAAGAGTGAGTTCATCGGCGAACTCCTCAAGATTATCACTAGTCTTCACCGGAGAAGAACTAGGAGGAAGAGCATCGGAATGATTAGTGGTACTGCCACTAAATGGCTCATCTTTCGAAAAATCGATGACAGAAATAGCGTGAGCAAATTTCTTATTCTTGCTTTTCTCATATTTATCAGCATAAAAGACAAGTTCATCGCTTCCTACTCTTAATGTTAATTTTTCCTCATATAAATCAATGAGAGATTTTGCGGTGCGAAGGAAAGGTCTCCCTAAAATAATAGGCACTCTCGGGTCTGGTTCAAAATTAACCACAACAAAATCAGCAAGAAAAGTGAAACCATCAACTCTAACTACAACATCCTCGGCTATACCCATTGGGTGCGTAACGGAACGGTTAGCAAGCTCGAGTGTCATTCGGGTGGGCTTCAAAGCTCCAAGCCCAAGTTGCTTATAGATAGAATGAGGCAAAAGATTTATGCTAGCTCCGGAATCGGCTAAAGCATTAGTCCTATCAAGTTCTTGTAGAGCACACGGAATAAGAAATTTTCAGGGATCTTTGTTTCTCAATAAAGTGCTTAACCATTTGTTAAATTTCGGCATTTCGATGAGAGCATCTTTTAAACCAATTTCTAAACGGAGTTGTTTAAACAACTTCATAAACCTGCTCTGCTGAGCACTGGGTGTATCTTTCTCTCTTACTTTCATCCTCTCGGGGTATGGAAGTTTAGGTTGATATGAATTAGGCTCTGGAGAATTAGGCTCTTGAACAGTTTTCTTAGCTCTTGGTTTTGGAATTTCAATAAAAATAGAATCTTGATCCTCCGGAGGTGGGACTTGTGCGGTACTTTCTGAACCTGGTTTTTGCACTTTGTCCATTGACGTCTCCGGGTTTTGTTCGGGTTCCTTTAGAGGAGTAGAAACAACGGGAGTAGGAAAATGAGGAGTCGAAGGTCCTTCACAAGTTTTACCGCTTCGGGTGATGATAGCATTAACATGCTCGCGAGGGTTAGTTACGGTTTGACTTGGTAGAGTACCTGAACTCGAAGACGAAGCGGTATTGGAATTTATGAATTTAGAAAGCATTTCCGTTAAATTTGTCATCTGGTTTTGTAAACCTTGGCCTTGATTTTGCATATTCCTTAACACTGCATCATTAGCCTTGACATAATTCTCAAAATCGGTCTTTGAAACACCTTGCATTTGCGGAGCAGGAGATGGAGCTTGGTAAACCGGGGTTTGAATCGTCGGAGGTTGATAAACTTGTCCTTGGTTGAAGTTACTTCCACGGTTTTGATTGAAATTGGTTCCTCGATTTTGGTTGAAATTACTTCCTTGATTTTGATTGAAACGGTTTTGATTGTTTTGAATCGGAGGAAAACCAGGAGGTCGGATTTGGTTTGAAACCATCGGAGGTCTAGAATTGGTATTTCCTTGATTAAAATTGGCTGCAGCAGCTTGTGAAACGTACTCTTGAATGTTGTCTCGATAAACATTGCCATCGGTAAAAATTTTTACTTTTTAAGGTGAGCCGTACATCGCATGTGACACAAATGGCAAGTTTTTAAAATCTTTTGTTCGAGTTCGGGAACTTACTAATGGATACTACATCAATTTGAAGCGGTATTATTTTTTGTGTTAATTTTACCAACTTTGTTTTTTTTATATGGACAATTTTTATTTTTTTATTTTTTTTGATTTTTTATATGATAATTATACTAAAGAAAAGAAAAAATTTTTACTGTTTTTGTTTTTATACTTTTTTATTTTTATTTTTTACAAAACAAAAACTTTCAAAAATAATAGGGTCTTCAAAATCACGATCATCAAACTTCAATACCGAGAGATCTTAATCACAAATCCCCGGCAACGGCGCCAAAAATTGATTCGTCAGAATCTATATATACGTAATAATAAAATATATAATACGATGGAAAATTATCAAACTACCCTTGAGGACAAAGGTAAAAAGGGAAAATCTTCTCAAATATGATATATTATATAATACGTATGTTAACCGGGAAGTATGATTCCCCGGGTCGTTTCCCCAACGATTTGTGAAATTGAAACTACGTTTGTTGTTCGGACAATGATTTGAATTGGAAACAAAGATTGCTTTGATTATCTACTTCTACAAATTAAAATAAGCAAATAATAATAACTAAGCACGAAGACAAATAACGGGAAACCAAAATTTACCTAAAAACGCAAAACGGGACCCCTAAACGAAGGTCAAAAACCCTAAATTGCTAAAATTAAACCTAACTTAAAATTTTCTTTTTAAATGGACTCTATTTGACTAAAAAGTAAGTTTAAAGAAAACTAGAACAAAAAAAGGAGTTAAAAACGATCGGGTTAAAACACGAAAAACGAGAACGGGAACGAATCCCGTTCTTTAAAAATCGAATTTTTGCAAATTAAATCCTCCGAAGACAAAACTAATTTTTCTATAAACTTTATGATAAACTAAAATTTTCTAAAAAAGATTTATATTTTTTTGATTATTTTTCTATTTTTTATGATTTTTTAAAGTTTTTTATGAAAATAAATGTTTAAAAATATTAAACGAACTATAAAAATTCTAAAAAATATAAAAAATAGCTTATACTAATTAAAACCTAGGAAAAATAAACTCGATGTCACAGCTTATTGAATAAGCTACGAAATAAGCTGAAACAGCTTATAAGGCTTATTAAGGAAAAATGTGTATAAAAGTTAAATTGTGTGAGAGTCTAACGGAAAAGACCCAAGGGCACAGCGGTAGTGAGTGTGGAGTGTGTGGTGTTATAAAGGGTTGAAGTGTTGAGGTCGGGGGTTCGAGCCTTGCTCACCCCCGATTTCCACTTCCCTTTTTTTTAAAAAAAACTTAAAGAACAAAAGTTGTTAAGCACTTGAAAATAAGCATTTTTAATAAAAGAAACTTTTTATAAAAAGCACTAAATAAGCTGTTAAACAGCTTATAAACTAACAGAAACTACTTAACAACTTTTTTTTTGATTTTTTCTTAAACTAATTAAGCTAGAAGACTTATTAAGCTAAAATTAAAACTAATTAAGCTATAATATGCTAAATTTAAGCTGATGAACTAATCAGAACTAAAAATAAGCAAGGGATAAGCTAAAAGACTAAATAAGCACTTATGCAAAACCAAAAAAAACAAACAGGCCCTAATAGCTACTTTGAGCTTAAAAATAAGCTAGCAAATAAGTACTCTATAAAGTAAAACTTAGTTTTTCTAAAAACTTGGTTTAGATTATACTAGGAAATGCTTTTCAAAAGAGCTTAAAGCAGCAAGAGCTTATTAAAAGGAGCTTGTGAAAACAGACATCAATCTCAACATGTGCTGAGTGTTTACTTAATAAAAAGACAAAAGGCAAATTTGCAGTTTAAGTTTTAATGACAAAATAAGCTAGAAATTTAAAACTAATTGTAAATATCTAAACTATGGCCTATAAGCTATCTATTATCTAAAAATCAAAAGCTAACAGCTAAATTACCCTAATGAAACTTGAGCTTAAAATTGACAGTTTGTCTAATCTAACTGCTGATGCAGTTGACAAATATAAGAACTACAACTTTAAAACCTATTGATGCAGACCTAATAAACTAACTTAAACACTCTTAAAACACAAGGCTAAATGCAAATTAAATAAATTTAACAGCTAGAATTTAACAAAACTTGTAATGAAAATAGAACTTGACAGATAAGAACCTATATATAAATCTATCCTATGAAAACTCAATGAAACTGAACCTAGCTTTTTAAACTTACTTAAACAAACTATAATCAGAGATTAAGTCCACAATTTAAAAGCCAAAGGGCCTCTAGCAGTACTAACTTGTAGTTAGTACTGCTATGCCAAACACCCCTTTAAAAACATTTTGATTCATTTAAACTTGAGAAAGTAAAATCTAGTGATTAAAACTTAGATACCAGATATTGAACAGCTTATAATAACCAACATAAACATGAAACAATAAGCAAATAAGCTAGAAACTAAGTTATACTAACTATGCTAATATTTTTTTGGTTTTTATTGATTTATAAGACAAATAGAGTAAAACTATGGTCTAACCTACTTAAGCTGAAAACACATAGCAAAACATAATCAAAAAGCACAATATCAAAGATATAAGCTCAAATAAGCTAACACTTAAACAAAATAAGCAGTTTTAGACTAGTAATTTAAGGACAAAAGAAGTAAATGAAAACTTACAGTAGACCTTAGCTAAACAAAGGTAGTAGTGCTCAAAGAGCTTTGTCTACAGCTCTAGCTTATCCTTTTGGATAAGCTAGTAAAGTCCTTGGAAGCTCTTCCATTTTTAGCTTCCCTTCCAAAAGCTCAAAAGTCCAATAAGTCAAAATACTAAACTGATTTTAAAGCTTGAGTAGGTTACAACTTATTAGAGCTCAATTACAAGCTTATAGACTTGTAAGAGCTTATGAGAGCTTATTAAACAGTAGCAACAACATTTGATTATAGTAATAGCTTATAAGTAAAAACAGGTTATGAAAACTAAACTTATGATTTTATTAATGTTTAAATCGGATTACAATACTTGATAAATGGAAATAACAAAGGCTTAAGAAGAAAACTACATTTAAACTTAAAAATTACAAAAGCTTTTTAACTCTAAAAAAATGCAGGAAAAAAGATCCCTTGTGTGTGAGTGAGGGATTCAATTTACTAGTGCTGAGAGATGCTTCGTGGCTCTTGGTTGTTTATACGCTCTCTCAATATTCATCCATACATTTTTCAATGTTAGTGATTCATTCTGGCTGTTTAGATCACTTGATAATCACACGATTGCCGCGATTGGCAATCCATGATGTGTACACTTGTGTTACTTCTGTGAGATGTTTTAGTGTAATTCTCCAATCATTGGTGTGTTTCTTCACTTGACCACGTGTGATTACTTTGTAAGAATTGACCAATAGGAGAGCTTGGTGACGTTTTATCCTGCCAATGTGTACTTTATCCTTCGAATTATCCTTCTACATCATTAATTTGCATTTGCCCCTTGTTTTTGACCCTGGGTAATTTGGGGAAGGAGATGAACAATAAAAACTGTTTCTCCCACCCTACTTTCAATTATAACGGCGCGTTTGATTTGTGTTGACCCGAGGTTGACTTGGGGTTTTTTTTATAAAAGGAATGGGCCATGGAATTTGGGCTCGGGTTTGGTTTTGTTATAAAGAAATATAACGAGTGTTAACTCTTTTAGTTATAAGAGTTAACACCGTTAGGTTTTTAGGGATTGTTTTTGTAATTTTGGAATTAATGAAGGACTGTATGGTAACTTTGAGATTATCGTCTTGTTGTGACTTTGACTAAGGGTTGACTGAGGGTTGACTTGAGTTGACCATTGATAGCTTTCTCCCAGCTCTTTGTGTGCTCTTCTATTCCCGTGTCCGTGTTTGTATGGTTTTGACCGTTTTCTTTTGATTTTTGCTTTATCCGTACCTACACAATCACAAAGACAAAACAAGCAATATTCAAGCATTTAAAGCATAATTTCATCTTTTTAGGGTCTATTTTGATATAAAATGGATATGTGTTTTCACACATATCAGAAGCATTTACCTTACTGATAGCCTCAGCATCATATTTTGGCTCATCATCAGCATTGCATCTGCTGGTTGAATGTGTGCCATTATGATTACTGCTACACTCAACTCTTCCAATGTATCATCTCCATAAGAAATGTCGAGCATGAAATCATTTTCTTCTTCATTGAGGCTGCCTCCAGCTTCATCTTTCATTGCCAACAGCATTTGTTCCCTGAAATACTTTGCATCACAAACTTTTTATTTTGTACCATTCCCGGCATAGCTAACATTCTTGCTTTGTATCTCAACCCTACCATCCTATATCACTGCTTGATTCCTTGTATTTGATGAAGTACAAAGTCGATTATTGGTAGGAGTAGAAAAACATTGAGTGATTGCTCTTGCTAATAACATCATTGCAGTTGTAAGTTTGTCTTCCTGAGCATCCCTTTGTAACTCCCCTTGATAATCTTCTTCATGATCAATGATGGATGAAGGATGAGTGACATAATATGGTTGTGGTGAATGAGAATATGGAAGACTTGCATGACACTATGACAAATGAACATTTGAATGAGCAACTATGGCTAATGGATCATGATTTCTTGCAGCTTTCTTTGCTTTGGATGCATTGACATGTGGTTCAAATTGACTTAAAGTATCAAATAACACATCATAATCAATTTCCTTGAGTTTTTTATTTTGACGAGTCATGCTAACATATTTGCTACACTCAGGTTGCAATTAACTGAGAAACTTGGTGTTTATGAAGATTGGTATAGGACGAACATTGTGTAACAACCTGAGTTTTACGACGCGCATGACGATCGCGGATTCGACGTCATAATTATTATTTTATAAGTTCATGAGAACGAACGTCGACATTTAAAATTTTATTTATCAAGAATAATTATTTTTGTATTTTATTACGAACGGAATTTAGAAAAAAAAAATTTGGTCGTTTCGCGAGTCAACGTTTGACCGCGCGACCGTTAATAGTTTTAGGCATCGTAAAAATTTACGACGCATCTCGTTATTGTTTGTATGATCATAATTTATTATTTTACGAACCATGTCGTCTTTGTTCCCCGACCTTGGCTAAACCCGCGACTTTGGTGTACAAATATTAATAAAATGGTGACAAGTGCTACTTTTAATTAAAAGTTTACACAAATAAAATGCAAGTAAATAATTTAAAAAAATTACTCCCTCCTCTTCTAGCTTAATATAGCCGACGGCTATATGTCCCAAAACACACTTAACCCAAACATTTTGAGTCCCCATACAAGCAATGATGATTATGTTGCTTCCCAAGTCTTGTATAACTTCTCAATTCACACATAGATAAAATTGTTTCTCTTCCTCTCTTGCTCTCCATATTCGACCAGATACACATACAAACAAAGCACTATCAACAAATTTTGATAATTGAAATCTATTTAAACCTTACTCAAAAATAGTTTAGATTAACCAAGAACCAAGTGGGAGCTCGTTTTCTCTTTTTCTCTTCCTTTTGGGTTCGAACGAGCAAACAAACATAAAAACCATTGGTGTTGTGATTTTTCTAGCAATCAAATATTAGTTAGATGATGTATTTAAGACCATCCATGGAAGAAAAATAAACATGCATTAAGGTTTATGCATGGTTTGAGTTTTATTAAAATAAGTGGGATTTGATTTGATCAAGGTTAATAAGATTAATGGGAAGTGATATAAGGAAGAATGGTGAGAGATTTAATTTGAAAACTTGGTTAGTTTTGGTTTTAGTTGTGGGTTCGAACTAAGGGTGAGACACACAAGGGTGTTTTGTTGCTTGGTTATTTATTTGTTTAGTTTGGTTTGATTTAGGCTTGATTTGGTTTCGGTTTGGGTTTGGTTTGGTACTCGAGGTCACGGCTAAGGAACAAAAGGAATGAGATGAGTTTTGATCGAGTCTGATCTTGCTTCGTATAACATTGTAAGTTATTGATCCTAATGAACAGATCTTGAACTCCTTAGCTTGATGTAAGGTTTAGTATCCTTGGATAAATCCAGAGGCACTAAGACTGAAACTTTGAGTGTATGATATAAACTATGCGGAATCTAGTTTATACCACTAAGAAGAATAAAAGTAATATATGTATGACAAACAGAATTACAATCAAAAAAATAAGCTCTAATATATTAATATGAACACTTTTTGATAGTGTTAGGGTTTACAACCTTGAAGCTATGACAATGACTCGTTTTTTATATATCTAAAACCATAACCTAGGATCTCCTTTTATACACCAAGGAGTCCTTTACAAGATAACTACAAATCTTCTAAAATTCTATAAGATATCAACATATCTTCTAACTATATAAGATATACACAGAATAAGTCCATACATATCACCAAACGCGTTTAACTCTTCATCAGTACTAATCTTCATGCAACAGTGTTAAGTTCTCTTCAGCAGTATTAAGTTAGTACTGGCAGTACTAACTTTTACTCTAGCAGTACTAACCAGTTAGTATTGGTAGTTATAATCTCAGCAGTACAAACTTTTTGACTTGGCAGTACTAAGTTGAACCAGCAGTATAAACTTTGTAGAAGCCCTTAATTCCCAACAGTAAGAATTTTATTAATTTTTCAGAAAATGGTCCGACTTCGGGAGGGCGTATATCCTTCGTTATAAACTTTCAAAACTTGACAAAAGTCGCTTATTTTAGGAAAAATCATTCCGGACAAGTTTTCTTTTATACACTTTAGCCGATTCGGACCCGAAAGGGGTTAAAATCTCATTCTAATAACTGAACAGAATGTCCGAAAACTTTGCAAAAACTGTCAAAAATACTTGTTTTTCGTCAAACTTAAATCGGCTATAACTTCTTCGTTATAAGTCCGTTTTTCGCGTTCTTTATATCAAAATTTGCGTAACAACATAGACCAACATATTCTTAGAGTTTTAAATTGTCAAAACATTTTTAAGCCATCCTTATTACACGAACTATTTTGGACAACATCAATATTAGTTCGAAATCTAGCCGAAAATCACCATAACTTCCCCAAAGGCCTAATCTAACCTATCTCCATTCACTACTATATCAAACAACAAAACCACTATAAATCTAACCTAATCCCATCTCCATCAACTCACTACTTCACTAATCTATCTTTATATTAACAATAATAACAATATGGTATGAATGAAATCACAACATCTACAAGTATTCTATAAACCCATCTTGTTTATTTAGAAAAAGATGACAAAAATAAGTATTTCAAGTGTAAGAACATGTATATCATTTATTTTGCATTTGTTTTGTAAGTAAATATATATAAGACTTTTACTAGTTCTTTTTAGAAAAAAACACTTTACACAAACATAGTGGTGATATTTCTACATGTATGAAGTGATGTATGTAAAAATATGCAAAAGAATGATATTAGATGAGATGTAAAGATTTTACTTACAAGAGTTTGAGTAAAATGAGATTAGCAAGACTAACACACTAATAACCAAAGAACTTATTAACCAAGTACTCTTAACACTATCCTTTCTAGTAAATACTTGAGAAATATCAAAACCAAACCCTTTGCTTGCTCCTTTTTTGTGCCGAGTACAACAAGAGAAAAAGAAGAGAAATTGTGTTGGTGTTTTGTAAATTATTAAGTGCGAATTATCAAGTGTTAAGTACATGTATATATATTTGTACAAATGGTAAAGTTTAAATCTCATTCATCCCCTAGTGAGCTAAAAATGGTATGATGTTTCTTGGGTTAAGTTTCTAGCCGTGTATGGGGACATCAAAACAATGGATTGATAAGATTTTTGAATCAAGTGGAATCACATGTATGCTTAGGAGGAAGGTTTAACATAAAAGTAGAAGTATTAGTAGTCCAAGGATGTTTCTCATACTAAAATTAGGAGGGGGTGGCAAAGAAAAGACAAAGGCAAAAGAATGTGTATTTTTGTGTATAACTTTTAAATATGTATGTATATGTATGAGTAAATAAGATGGTGTTGGTTTACATGCATGCATAAGGCTTATAATGCAAGCGTAAGCGTTTTACGTAAAACTCGTTACATAAAATATGTAAACTTATAAATCATCTTCGTAATAGTCATACAACATATACTTGACGTAACCTTATATTTGTTTAATGTCGGTTTACGTTTAAAGTTGTTTTTCAGTTTATGCGATTTAACTTAACGGTTATAATTAAAAGTAAACACATAAAGGTTCAAAGTGAGTTGTTTTGAGTTCATTGACGTAAAATGAACTGAAAAATGTGGATTGTCACAGTCTCCTCGTGTTAAAAGAATTTCGTCCCGAAATTCAATTTGAGTTGTCTCCCGGTGTGGTGTTGGCGAACAGGTGTGGATACTTGTTGCGAAATACCTATCTTAATCCAGAGAGTCTCATCAGGACGGGTTTCAACTCCTTGTCTATACCACAAAGATTTTTGTTCTCAACATTCTCCTTCTTAATTGCTTCAGCTCGAGCGTTCAAGATTTGTGACGACGGGTTAAAATTTATTGTTGCGACTAAAGTTTGACTCTTAGTGTACTTATCCGTTCCTTTCGTCTTAAAGCGTCAGCTGTAACATTTTCCTTTCTAGGGTGATAATAAATTTATACCTATGATGGTGTCGCAACTACTAAGTTATATGGTATTACATCAACGTTGAACGTGTGATTTAGTGAATTACTTAATGGCGGCTAAACTTGTTGGCGGATTGCCCTAGGGTTACTAGTGATGTGTCTCAACTTTTTGGCAAAGGATTTGGCGTAAGATGATGTTTACTTCATGTAGTAAGGTGGTGTAAAGGTCTACTTAGTTGCTATTATTACTAATTCAGTTTCCCGTGATAGATACATTTTATGAACACGCACATAAATTTTTTTTTTCGGGAATATAAGTAGAAAGTTAATTTTGACAAAAGTTTTAAGGTGACTATTCTCAGCATGGCATGGTCCTTCCTGAATTAGACATAGGTGATCAGGATATGTATAATTGATGACTAACGATGAAATGCTCATTTTCGTTAAACTAATGTTATGTATATAATAGTATCAAAATAGTTTTATAGTGTGACAAAATAATTCACAAGATGGAAACAAGGTATTTTATAAGATGACAACAAAATGGTTTGCGAGATAACCGTAAGATGGTTTATAAGACAATAGCAAAGTATCTCATGGGTTGATAGTAAAATAATTTATGTGATAAAAACAAAATAGTGTCATAAAGTAAAAAACAAAATCATTCACAAGGTGATAGTAACGTAGTTTTTGAGATGAATGCAAGGTACTATATAAGTTGATAGAAGGATAGTTTGTAGAATGACAGTAATTTAGTTTGTAACATAATAGCGAGATAGTTTATATATAGTGAATTAGTTTATAAGGGATAGTAAAATTTTCATAAGGTGATGGTAAAACAGTTTTCATGTGATAATAAAATAGGTTATTAAGTAATAGCGATATGATTTATATGATAGTAGGAAATAGTTTATAAGATGGTAATTTACTAGATGATGGTAAACTAGTTTATTACAGTAGTACAAACAGTTTATAAAGTGTTAGTGAAATGATTTGTTATTAATAGTAAAAAAATATTTTATAAGGTGGTAGTAAAATAATTTATAAAATGATAGACAAATGATTTACGTACTGAAAATAGATTGGTTGATAAAGTAATAACGAAATAATTTTAGTACGATAGGAAAATAGTTTATATGTTAGTAAAATAGTTTATAAAATGATGGTTTATCAACCGATAGTAAGATATTTTATTAATGATATTAAGATAGTTTATCATGTGGTAGTAAAATGGTTCATAAGGTGATTGTAAAAAAATGCTTATAGGATTACAATAATTTATGGTGTGGCTTGCATAAATAACTAAAAAATTAAAGTAATTTCGATGACATTTTCACGACACATTAATTTGATAGGGGAAATTTAAATCATCCACACATACAACGAAATTTAAAAGAAAGTACAAACGCAAATAGGAAATAGAGTCTAAGACAATTCTGAATTGAATTCTGCTAGATAAGACGGGAAAGAGAAAAAAAATCTATCTATAAGCATCAACGTTATTTTCAATGTTGCTAGGTGTTAGAAACACAATTTCACAGTCTAACAAAAGAAGCTCGGTCTTGAAGAAAACTAGCGTTTCATAGCTCGTTAGTTGGTTAATTAATTAATGATTAATGTAATTGAGCTGACAAAGAAAAAGCCCGGAAAGCCCAACAAAAGCCTAGAATGGGCAGAACCTTTTTAGTATAAATACACATAGTTTATTCAAAATTAGGTTAGACAATATAGCTAGTCAATATTATTGTTAGGGTTTCTAGCCACCAAAAAGTTTTCTCTCAATCATCAATAAAGTCTTTATTTTCCTGCATCTTGATTCTACACATCATTGTTAAGGTTTGTATGAATGATCATGGAACCTACACCTACCCCTAGCCTGGTTCCTTTGGTTTTCACGACCCTGACCCCCGTTATTACCAGGAACATGATTTGGACGATCTCCTTCCGGTTCTTGTGCTCTATTCAATCTAGGGCAAGCTGACCTGACATGGTCGGTACTACCACACTCATAACATGCTCTAATAGTTGGTTTTCTAGCATTGACAGAATTCACATTCCTCGGCACACCTCTACAATCCTTTGCCAAATAACCCGGGCGATTATAGTTGAAGCATGTGCGACAAGGCCCTCTGGGTGCATGGTAGGAGTTACAGGTGGTACACTTGGACCAAGTACCCATATTCTCTCTTCCTACAAGGTTTACAGTAGTAACAAAAACATTCACAGTCCTAGTCCTCTTATTGCCATCCTTACCATTCTTATCCTTGCTAGTTTCCCCCACATTTCCTCTTTTCTCAACTTTCTTAATTGATCCTTTTCTCATAGCCTCATCGGTCAGTGCACCAGAAATTTGCACTGCCTTCTGCATAGTCTTTGGCTCTGTTGCTGCCACCATCCCACGGATTTGTGGAGCAAGGCCATACACATACCTTTCAATCATTTCTCAGGAAGTCCAAGTGATGAACTAACTCGCCTACTCTTGAAAACTATCAGTATACGTAGCATGGCCAGCACGACAATGGCGTGACTATCCACAAACTCAGATTCAACTTTTCATTCATGACTAGGACAATACTCTATCGTATCTTAATCTTATAGTCATTCCATGAAACAACTACAGCCATCTTCTCGGCGCTAGCATGCAGATTGAGAGTTCCCACCCGTTAAAGCCTTATCCACAAATAAACCAGTAGGTAATATTTCACTTTTTGGTATTACTACACACACTCATATCCTATTCGTTGTCATTTTCTCATTCCACGAGTAAGAACTACTGCACTCCTTAACCATCATATTTTAGGGTTTCTAAGTTAAGAACTCCTTATATGAAAACCTATACCCGGTTGCCATTTACTAAAAACATCCCCACGTTTCCTAAAGTTCTAATTAACCACAATTACATTTTGATTTCTAACATTTACTCAGTTTACTACCTAAGCTAGATGGAGGGTAAGAGTTCTGCAATTGCTGGGCGAATGATCGCTCGAGAAGTCAGGTGCACCCCATTTTGGCTCCCTCTTACGTTCCTTTTGAACTCCCTTACACCCCCATTAGCTCCCAAACCCTGGTCATTTCTTGACCCATTCAAATTCATTCAATCACGCTCAGCATTACCTTCCTAGGTCCTTCTACCCTTCCACCTTACCAAACTTGTACACCGTTCCCCTCCTATGATTCTGGCGCAGGCCAGCCAACATTCTGGGTCTACTCCTTTACGGCATTATCTATACGAGGAAGAACATGGGCAACGTTAGGTAAGTGGGAAGACTCGCACATATATATAGAATATCTTACTATATATAACCAGATATACACGTAACTCCACCCTATGGTGTCAACATCGATTTGTGTGAAAAACATTATCAAGTATGAGTGAGTTATGATACGTTATAATCTAGTTGGCCTCGTACTTATATTTTACATCCTTTCATTCATATCAATAATTAAGCCACCATTTCCAATGTGACATCACTAAGGTACCAAACCGCAAAACAGCACAGGGACACAGAAGCGGCACCATCCGCCAACATAGATCCTATACGAAGTAGATGACGAATTCTATAGTTTTAGTCTTGGCCAAACCACCTTGTTCTCTAAAACCTAGGCTCTGATTACCAATCTGTCACACCCGTCAATGGCAAAAAACTCGGGAGGCAAATAATGATAAATCCTAACACAGATTCAAAAATTAGAGGAAAACTACATTGACAATAAACTACAAGTGTATGAAGTCCATAAACACTTAACAAACTCAAGTGATGTCTCCATTATCTCTTACAATTATTTAATGCCCACACAGGGGACCATAATCCAAACTTATTCCAAAACATCTATATACTAAAATCAAACAACAAGCAATCAAGACTTCAAACGAAATTCCACATAGGATACTTCTAAGTCTGCTATCAATCACCAAACTACTCTTCTTTCACTTCACCAGAAAATGATACTCGAAAATGTCAACAATAATGTTGGTGAGCTCGTTGGTTTGACCTTAAACCTAAAAGTTGTGCCAATATTTCAAATTGGGGGACAATAGTGTTTTTAGTCAGTGAATAATGACAAACACCTTGGCTCCACCGCTAATCAATAATCATCTGTCTCTTACCGCTACTTAAATAGCCTAACAGCTGGAGCACTAAAATTAAGGCAGGACCACATACAAACCTGGGTAGGCGTACCCATCCGCTCCAATAATCACAAAAATACAGGGTAGGCGTACCCATCCGCTACAAACAATCATACATAACATAATATTCACATAGCAGTCATAAGTACATATCTTATCCCAAAAACAAAACAACATTTCGCATAAATCAATTCAAAACATTTCAAACACATTTGTGTGAGTATCATTTTCCCCCAACGAAAAACTAGTAAAAGTTGGGGCTATGAGAATCACTAAGCATGTCTTTAGCACCAATGTCAATCACACAAGCAATGCACGACGCCGACAAGAACCTAGTCAGTTATGTCTCAGTTTAAATCATCCAATTCCCAAAAAAATCTTCAAGTTTGATGCTAAAGTTTAGTCGCGTTGTACAATTTACCCCCAAAACAATATTTAGTGGTGTGATGGTTGACGACTTCTTCACAAAGATATCAAATCTCATTCCCGATAAATACATACTTATTACTATTTAGCGTAAAATAAATAAGTAATATATTAAATATTTTAAATTTTAATTATAAATATATCTCGTCAGTCCATTCGGTACCCATATGTCAATTCAAATAAACATTATTACGGTTGAAAATGAAACGTTACTCATATAAAACAGTTTAGAGAAGTTTGAGAAAATATATTTTGTCTTTTTAGTGAATTTATTAATAAATAAAAAAATTTATTTTAAGAAATTTTACTAAGTATAATTTTTTACGATTTTTTGATATGAACTGTTAGTTATACACGTTTTCCAAGTTTTCAACCTTATTTCACAATTTTTTCACAAATTCGACACTTTCCTTTTCTCGACCAAAAAATCCAAAATCTTAATCTTAACGCTTACCTAACATGTTTTTTATTAAAATTATCGTTCAATATCACTTGTAAATACATTTTCACTTTCTAAAGTCATCAAAATTCGCTATACTAATACTTATAACTATTGGGCCTGAAGGCCCTAAAGGTCCATTAGGACTTATATAAGTAAAACCAAGGTCCATTTACATATATATGTTTATACTTTATGTGAAATAATCCGGAACACATAAGCCCTCCCATTTAGTCGCGGCTCAAATTGATTATTGGACCGTAGTCTCATAAACTCCAAATTACGTATATTAAGATTTAATATAAGCTATTAAGCTACGTATCGTTTTTGGTTACTACCATAAGCCTCAAAAATAGTCCACAACATACGCCATAACACAAAATAATCAAAATCACTTTCTTAGTGATTTTAGGAATCCATTCGTGGCATATAAGCCCAAATAAGCTAAGAAATAACTTAAAAAATAAGCTCGAATAGACATACTAGCTACTATAAAAATAAGCCATTTCTAGTAATCATATATTATTCAACAACCATCATGACCACAACATCAAAACTACAAAAACCCTTATTTTATTTTTCACTATTCACGAACCAAACGCACCTTTTAATTTATTTCGCTTCCAAAAATCAATTTTCATAACGATCAACTTGTACAACTAACATCTATGCATCAAAATAAACCCAAAAGAACAAACAGAATTTAAATTTGAAAAACTTATAAGAAAATCTTCAAATTTGTAGATTTTGACACGAACCGGATAACCCAAACGTTGTTTAAATGAATAACCAAACACTAGAATCAACCCCAAATATTTATGTCTTTATGTTTTCTTGATCAAACTTCAAAAATTATAAGAGTGTGTGTTGTAGGTGCGAACGAACACAAGAGAGAAGGGAGAGGATATTTTTTTGATTTTGAAAATGAACTATGTGTAAAAATGAGGATAAGGAAAGCATCTTATGTACAATTTGGACAAGGTTAGCTAAAATTAAGCCACCTTGTCTCCCTAATCTTCTTTTGACCGGCCATGGTATCCCATGGGGTCTCGGGCCTTTCTTTTCGTATCGGGATCACTTAAATACTCGTAAAACTCAACCGTAAAATTTACTCCAAAGTTAATTAGCATTTTTATTCACTTTAAAAATACTTTTCCATTAACCTAGAGTATTTACACAACATATTTTCACTTTACACTTTTCAAAACTCATTTGGACATTAACAGACGTGTCGGACTCGTTTTTCGGCATTTCTCAAAATTCACAGGTCAAACCACCCGGATTACACATAACACAATAATACATTCCAAAAGGGATTATTAATCATAATAAACCACAATTCATCACATATCTCATAAAATCACCACCGTCAACACGGTATAAAAATATGAATAAACTGACAAAAGTCAAATAGTCAAGGGACTATAAATGAAATATTCAGAACACAAAAATGGCAAAGGTTACACGAGAGATATATATAGTAGGATTGATCGTTAGTGCATACTTTATAGGGTGTGCATTCAGAAAATCCACAATTTGTTCAAACAATTCACTTTTTGTGGGTTTAGACAAAAATGCGACCATATTGTGAGTGTCTGCAAACTTTAGATTTGCCATTTGTGTTGGGTTTTGATAATGGATGATAAAATTGAGTTAGGGTTTGTGATTAGAGAGTATTTGAAAGATTGAAATCGATTAAATGATTGATTGAAACCCTTAATCAAAGTAATTATAAAAATACCCTCAACAGCATTAACTTAATCCCAACAGTAGTAAGTTATGCCTAGCAGCATTAACTTAGAACCAGCAGTAGTAAGTTATGCCTAGCAGCATTAACTTAGAACCAACAGTAGTAAGTTATGCTTAGCAGCATTAACTTTGAGTCACCAGTATCAACTCTAATTCCATTCCAAAAAGTTTTTCCATCATTAATTTAACACTTTTCTTTGCTTTTCCTTCAAAATATTAGTCCAAAAACCAAGAAAACACAAGCCATATCAATTTTCATAATTAATTATACCTAGTAGTATTAAGTATAACTAACAGTAGTAGCTCAACAATAT
>BQNB010005147.1:0-103636 GCA_026074375.1 Tanacetum coccineum
ATAAGCTCAGAGGTACCCCGATACCTCTTCCGTAACAGGATATATATCTCTTACGGAAAGATGATGGTGATAGAGTCATCGCCTCTATCAGTCTGGCTGAGAAGCCTGGTGACAAGGTAGGTTCGGTACGTACGGCTATACGTGCGGTCCTGTGATAGTACAAAGGTCGAGAAAGCATATGAGTGGGTATTGTCTTAGTGAGTGGGTGATCAGGGGATAGCAGTGTGGTGGAGTCTGATAAAGTTGTGGAGTGTGATGAGGTGATCCTAGTATCCGATAGCTCAGAAGCCTCAAACTCCTCGTCGGTAAGGTGTGCCCTAGAAACTAGTGTTAGAAACTCCTCTATCTCTGAGGGAGCCTCCTCTGGCTCAGACTCAGTATCTACAGTGGCATGTGCATGAGCATGTCCAACTATCAAGTGAAGGTCATCTGATGATGGAACGGGTGATGGTACAACAAGTAGTGGCTGAGGAATCTCTATCTCCCTAAGATCCTCAAGGGGTCCGGACTCAGTGTCTAATGTGTATAATATGTATAATATCAAATTTATCAAAAAGGTATGAGCGACAAACAAGCACCAATAAGGTTCGATACAGAACAAGCGCCTCAGGGCATCATGCAATACAACAACATAGCTACCAAAGACACACCCTTAATCAACATCGCTACCAACAACATATCTACCAAGGCTCTCATGGCATCATGCAATACAACTAAGGCAGCATGGCAAACACTAGGCAACTAATGATAATCTAGATCTCAACACTCGCAGGCATTCTCATACAACATCAATACGCAAAAGTACATATTATGCAATATGACGTTCAAGTTCAATTCATTTTCAGGTGGTCTTAGAATTCATATGTTCCCTCCCTTCCCCTAACATAACTAAAAGAAACTACCCCCATCATTTCATAGTCCTTCGTGAATTAAGCATAGTTGATCAGGCTATGCATAATTTAGGAAAAACTGTTGAAGATCATTTAGAACTCATCTGGGATCTTCAATATATAAAAATAACAAAGGTTGTTATTGCGTAGTGGAATTTAAACAAAGACAATGTTATTAACAAGGTTTACATTCACATAAGCCCCAATTCTATTTGATCATGATAGAACGTGTTACCTAACTGTAACAGGGATCAAAGACACCTTGACCTTAGGGCTAAAACGATCTCATGCAGATCGTACAAAGGAGAACAATCTCAAGTGGTAAGATCGTTGGTGTTTTCCTAAAACTTGATTAAAACACACCTACAAACAATGTCTAGGGATCTCTTAATATATAGAGTCCATCTTGACTTACAAAGGAAACCTAATTGTATTAGGAAACTAAATCTTTCCCAATCTTGATCTTTATCTTTTTAAGCAAGTCTTCTAGAATCCTCTATCTTCTAGAATTCCATGATGTCGATCTTGATCCTTTTGTATCATCAAATCAATAAATCCTAACAATCTTCCCCTATTTGATAATGACAAAACAAACAGTAAACTGATTCCAAGATGATCCATAGTAGCTTAATCTTCAGCAATCTTTCTCTATTGAATAATAAGTTTTATCTTCAACTTAAGCACTTGAACATCTTATACATCTTCAAATCTGATCTTCCATGAATGAAACAGATTCTAATCTTCCTCTTTACTTAAGATCTCCATGAACTTGTTGATACTTCTTCAAACAATAAAGCATTCAATTCTTGTTCTATGTCATGCCACCACACTTAATAAGTTGCAAATCATATCATATCATCTCTGTAACATCTTCCCCCTTTTGTCATTATCCATTAGGGGACTGTGAACATATGCAACTTTGATCTTTACAACTACAAACCATATATTAAACTTCTAATCTAAGCTTTACAATGTCTCAAATACCCTCCATGACGCACAATACAAATAATGAATTCAACCAGTAGAAACTTAAACTAGCAGCATTAATAATGACTTAGCAGTAGTAATATTCTTACATAAGGTTTAACTTGTTTTGCACCAGTGAGAACCTTCCCCTCAAATGGTGCATTTAATATATCCAAATGGTTAAACACTTTATCATATTCTTCATTGTTTTTATAAAACTCTATCTGATCCTAAGCCCTATGATTTTTTTAAACTTATTTATGCATTCGAGTTGCTCGAGATTAGGGGTCAAAGTGGCAGCGGTATGAGTCAATATATTCACCACATCCCACATGTTGAAGTGAAGTTTAGTAACCGAGTCACCATGACCTAACTCTTGAGCAAAACCATAACCTATTTGTATTTTTGGACCCATGTCTGGCTTCAATGATATTCTAGGTAGCTTTGTAGCAAGATTAAGGTAGCCATCACGAGGATGCGTATATTCTTTCAAGGGTAAAATTAAGATAGCTTTAATTGCATGATGCTTTGATGGAGAACAGTCTTTTAACTTCAGCATGTGAGGCCACCTTACACCATCATATCGACCCTCTGTATACCATTTAAAGAAACTGTGAAGATTGGTGTCTACCTCACACCAGTCCAAGCAATTGATTGCTTTTGCATCCAAAAGCTAATCACGATTGATATTTAAAATCTAGCGAAAAGCTCGCCACATAACCATATGCTCCCAGCTTAGCCCAAGCCCTATTGAAAGAACATTGCTGACCACAACAGGCTCGCCTTTTGACCAATGACTCTTGAAATGCTTTACACCACTAGATTTAATATCTACAGCACTCGGAATTACAGAAAGATTATCATACTGATCTTCAAGTAAAGATGCCTTTGCATAAGTGCTTATTCCCACCGTCACTTTCATTAATACAATCAGAATCAGGCATCTTTGGTATATATTCCATGAGTGTTTTACTTTTTAACAGCTCTTCTGCTTTCTTCAACACTTTTGCAACTTTGTTATGTGCCATGATATGCATCAACTCTAAATTTCAAGTATCACAATCACTCAAACCTGTTAGAGGACAATCAAAGTGGCCGTTTTTTAGAGATTTCCATTTGGCAATTTCCTTGACCTTTGGTGGAGCATCCGTCTTCATACCTCAATACCAACTTCTTCAATCAAGTAAGGTATGCATTTTAAAACTGATCAAAATAGACATCCTTGTGATTTTTCCTTGGTAACAGCATCTATAGTTGTCTTTGAAGACGTGAGAAGAGCCTGACTATAAGCTCGATTGCATGACCTCAATATAGACTCGATTGCAGCTTTTACTTTTGGAACATAATGGCCAATGTCATGAGCATGAAGGATTTCTAACCCGACATGTTAGCTTATGGGAGACATTGAATGGCAAGTAAAGCACGAAGGCCAATAACCTTTGCTTTACTTGGACTATCTTGCTTCAACAACTCCAAGATCACATGGTTTATAGAAAAATCAAGGTTATGTTCCGCGATAGTAACATAGAACTCCACAACTTTATCATGTTGCACATCCCGTGTAAGCATCCCTTTCTTGAGAATCGTCAGAAGTTGTGCTGTCACACTGTTGAGGTAATCCCATACATGATTTGGTGGCTGGGAATTCCCGTGAACACTCATATAAAACCTTAACACATGGTGAAGACAATCCAGAGCCATGAACATATTATTCTTGTCCCGAAGATGCTTGTACAATTGCTTCATATGAGGACCAAAGTTATTAAGAAATACGACAGGATCACCAAGACAGAGAAGCAAAGTTACCAAAGGATAAGCAACAGCTATATGTTTGCTCTGTTTATCTGTCCAATGCATGAGTTTCTCTGTAAGTCATTCTTGTGGACAACACTCCACAAAGCGAATACATGCTGAGCAAAATATGCACTCCACTATTAACTTTTTTGTAGCAGAATTTAAAAATTTATATCTTTCAATTAAAAGCTCTGATTGAAGATCCCTCTAGTGAGAATATATCTTTATGAGTAAAGAACCTTCAATAAAAATTTCGTTAAGATCTAAAGGTTAACGAATGAGATATCCCCTTTTCACCACAGCTGTGCAGAAAGTGACAAAAAATAGAAACCAAAATCGAATTTTTTAGGTTTCTTTGAATACAAAATCTTCTTTTTTCGATTGTAAAACCTTATAGATCCTAGATCATGACCCACTTGGCTCTGATACCAATTGTTGAAGATCATTTATAACTCATCTAGGATCTATAATATATAAAAATAACAAAGGCTGTTGTTGCGCAGCAGAATTTAACCAAAGACAATGTTATTAACAAGGTTTACATTCATATAAGCCCCAATTCTATTTGATCATGATAGAACGTGTTACCTAACTATAACAGGGATCAAAGACACCTTGACCTTAGGGCTAAAATGATCTCATTTTGATCGTACAAAGGAGAACGATCTCAAGTGGTAAGATCGTTGGTGTTTTCCTAAAACATGATTAAAAACACATATAAACAATGTCTAGGGATCTCTTTATATATAGAGTCCATCTAGACTTACAAAGGAAACCTAATTGTATTAGGAAACTAAATCTTTCCTAATCTTGATCTTTATCTTTTTAAGCAAGTCTTCTAGAATCCTCCATCTTCTAGAATTCCATGATGTCGATCTTGATCCTTTTGTATCATCAAATCAATAAATCCCAACAATCTTCCCCTATTTGATGATGACAAAACAAACAGTTAAACTGATTCCAAGATGATCCATAGTAGCTTAATCTTCAGCAATCTTCCTCTATTGAATAATAAGCTTTGTCTTCAACTTAAGCACTTGAACATCTTGTACATCTTCAAATCTGATCTTCCATGAATGAAACAGATTCTAATCTTCCCCTTTACTTAAGATCTCCATGAACTTGTTGATACTTCTTCAACACAATGAAGCCTTCAATTCTTGTTCCATGCCATGCCACCACACTTAATAAGTTGCAAATCATATCATATCATCTCTGTAACATCTTCCCCTTTTTGTCATTATCCATTAGGGGACTGTGAACATATGCAACTTTGATCTTTACAACTACAAACCATATATTAAACTTCTAATCCAAGCTTTCCAATGTCTCAAATTACCCTCCATGACGCACAATACAAATAATGAATTCAAGCAGTAGAAACTTAAACTAGCAGTAGTAATAATGACTTAGCAGTAGTAATATTCTTACATAAGGTTTAACTTGTTTTGCACAAGTGAAAACCTTCCCCTCAAATGGTGCATTTAACATATCCAAATGGTTAAACACTTTATCATATTCTTCCCCTGAAACCAATATGTTAACCATCTCATGACCAAAAGTAATAGAATCAACCATAAGAACTGTATAAGTATAGGGATAACAGGGAGGGCAATATTCATGAAGAAACAGAGGAGTGTGAGGAGTCTTTGTGTAAGATCAACTGTGATATGCGTGTTAATGATAGAGATGGAGTTGAGGTTGAAGAAGAGAGTTTAGTAATGAATGGAATAGTGTATGAGAAACATAAGGCTGATAATTATGATGATTAAGTTGTCAATGATAACAAGGGGAGTATGAATAAGTGTGATAGCAAGGATGATGGAGGTTTTGATAGTGAAAAGAAACTTGTGAATGATGGAAGTGATAGTGACAAAAATGCTGGTGAAGTTAGTGAGATTAATGAAGTGTAGAACAAGAGTAAATCTTATGTTGATGCTACTGTGGAGAATGTTATTGATTTTCCTATCTCTTGTTACAATGGGATTGAAGTAGTGGTTTTTGATGAGGTTATGGTTACAGAGGGTAGCAAGAGATAGGAAAATACCTTGTGTGCATATTTGGTTGGTTATGGTATGTCTGTGAATGAGTTAAGGTACAATCTAAGAAGAATGTAGAGCAGATGTGGTTTCAAGGACATTGTGGACTCAAACAATGGTATTTTCTTTATAAAATTTAATAATGAAGAAGGTTATCGAGTATGTTGTGAATAATGGTCCATGTTTGGTTAAAAATAAACCTTTGATTGTTCAAAAATGAGATATAAACATATGTTTGGATAAAACTAAACCAAAAGTTATTCCTCTATGGATCAAACTGTGTAATGTCCTACTTGAAGCATGGACTACTAAAGGTATAAGTGCATTAGCAAGTAGAGTTGGTAAACATGTAGTAATGCATGCTGTCATTGCGTCAATGTGTAAAATGGGTGTGGGAAGGGTTGGTTTTGCCAGAGTGCTTATTGAAATTTCTACAAAAAAACCTTTGCCATATGATATTGAAGTGGTTTATAAGAATAGAGCACAAGAGGTTATATGAAGGAAAAATGTGAAGGTTGCATATGACTGGAAGCCTCCTTGCTGTAATAAGTGTTGTGTTTTTGAACATTTCACTCATCAATGTGGTAAAAACAATGCTGATACAAGGAAGGAGGAAAGCATGAAGAATGTTGGTATGGAAAAAAGAAAAGAAGATATTCCTAAACAAAGTAGATGTGATGAGAAAAGTGATAATGATGGGTTAACTATTGTTTAAAATAGGAGGATTTTTGGTATGAATGAGAAGGTTTTGAAACCTAACTACAAGCCAAATACTGTTAGGAATTTTGTATAACAGACTTAATTATGTTAGTATTATAGTTAGTTCTGCTAGTATCATAGTTAGTACTGGTAGAAGGTTTATCATAGTTAGTACTGGTAGTGTTAAATAGTTAATACTGCTTATGTAATAGTTAAGTCTGCTTACGCAGAAATTAGTTAGAGTTAAAGATATGCATGTGATATCTTAGGAAAGGATATACATTATCTTTATACGCGTTTTGTAAAGCCCATTAGGGTTTCCTTAGTCTATAAAAGGAACCCTAGGCATAGTTAGTAGATATAGTTCTACACAAGATCATAGACATCGAATAGTAATCATAGTTTGTAATCTGTAACCTAGGCAGATTCAAAGTTTAATATAAAAGTTCTTTTATGGTATTTGTTATTGTTCTTCTTAGCATTATTGATTAGATTCCGTATAATCAATAGTGTTCACTCAGTGTTTCAATATTGTTGCTTTAGAATTATCAAAAGGAGCAAACTCTTTGCAAGCTAAAGGTTTAGATCTATTCAGTCCATCAGATCTTGGCATGGCAAGGTTACAAAGGAAATCTAAATTAAAGGGAAAATTGTTTCATTCAGGGAGATCCATGATCTCAACTTCAGGGGAAGCTTTGATTTTATCAGGCTTTATGATGAAGTTCGTGCAAGAACATTGTTTGTTTTGTCATCATCAAATAGGGGAAGATTGTTGGGAATTATAGATTTGATGAGACAAAAAAACAAAAGAATGAAACAAAAGGGATCAAATCGTCTACAATGGAATTCTACAAAGATGGAGAATTCTAGAAGATATGCTTAAAAGATATGAAGATTTGGTCAAAGATATCAAAGATAAAGATTAGGAAAGTTTTAATTAGATTTAATTAGTTTCCTAATACATTAATGATTCCTTTGTAATATTTTTATGGTCTCTCTCTATATAAAGAGATCATAGACGTATTGTTTTAGTGTGCATAGAAAAATGTAGTCAACTAAATAAGTGTGTGTTCTAGACGTATGGTCTTTATAAACGCCTAGATGATAGTTGGTTTAGCCTCAAGGTCGAATTGACCCTGTTACTAGATAGAGTAACCTTTCTATATAGATCATATAGAATTTGAGGCGTGGAGTGAATAATAATGAAGAAAAACCTTGTCACAATTACATTGTTCTTATGTTAATTCCGCTATACATATTCTATGAACTTTGTTATTGTTAATCCTAGATGAGATCTAAACAATATCGAGCTATAAATGATCTAAGGAGTTTTAACAAACTCCACAATTGGTATCAGAGCTTGTGTGGAAACTCTGAATAAGAAGAACTCCATTGTTTGAAGCAGATCTACAATTAAACCTGTAAGATGGCCATCTCCTCTTCAAGCTCATCAAGTTCTTCTGACAATAAGGTACAAAACTATTCTAAACAATGTTTTGAATCTTTTAAAACTATTCAAAAGAACTATGATACTGAAAGAGAAAAACATAACAAAGCAAAACTAGAAATCAGGGGTTATGAAATAGCATTAGAGTCACTAGAATCCAGGATTATTAGACATGAAAAAATGAGTTAGCTTGGGGTGAGAAATATGAATTTGAGAATTATGAGCTTAAATGTAGAGAAATAAAGATTAACAACTTAAATCTGGAATTAGAGAAGGCTGTTAAAGAAAGAGATGAATTAAAAGATAAGATTGCTAAATGGGAAGAATCGACCAAGAATCTTGATGAAATACTTAAAAGTCAATTAAGTGCTAGAGATAAAACTGGTTTAGGTTATAGCACACAATTGAATGAATTAAGTAGCAATCATGAAACTGATAGTGAGAATAGTTTTAGTGTTTTTAATGGCAGATCTAGTGATGAAGATTCCATACCAGCTAATGATAGGTCTTCCAAAACAGAAGGGTATAAAGTTGTTCCCCCTCCCATAACAGGGAACTTCTTAACCCCGAGAGCTAAAATATCTTTTGTTGGGTTAGATGAATATGCCATAAGGAATAAAATCATTGAATCACAAACATCTAAGCTTAATAATGAAACAAGTAAGACTACAGGTCAAACAAATGATGCAAACACTGTAAAGCCTAAGCCAGCCAGTGAGTCAGTTGTGTCTAATCTTTTACAAAGATAGAGTTATCATTGAGGATTCGCACTCAGATGATGAGGAAGAAGTGTCTAAAGTGCAAACATTTAGACCTGAGACTCAAAAAGTTAAGACTAGAGATGATAAAAGTGGTCAAACTACTAAGAAACAAGGAATTAGTTTTAGGAAAGTAAAAGCTTGTTTTGTTTGTAAAAGTACTGACCACTTGATCAAAGACTATAATTTTCATGACAAAAAGAGTCAAGAGTCTAATCTAAAAAATGTGGTTAATACTGGTAAAAGGGAGGGCAAACCAGTATGGGATAATACCAAAAGGGTTAATCATCAAAACTTTTCAAAATACCCACATTTAAGTAAGACTTTTGTCCCATCAGGAGTACTAACAAGAACAGGATTTATTAGTACTGCTAGGCCTGTTTGTACTGCTAGGCCAAGTATTAATACTGCTAGGCCTGTTAGTACTGCTAGTCCAAGTATTAGTATTGCTAGGCCTGTTTATGCTTCTAGACCCATTTACCCAAGAATGGACAATGTAAGACCAAGAGGCACATGTTCACCTATCAAAAGGTCTTACTACATAAAATCAGCCTTTAGACCCAAAGACTTAAAACAATATGTTAAAATTGTTAGGGTTAAAAACATGACTATTGATGGGAAAAGAGCAGTAGTTAATACTGGTAAGGGTAAGCTGGACACTGACCTTAAAAAGTTAAAATGAGTTTCGAGGCCTAAGGGAAATTACCTGGATCATGTATCCAAAGACAGTGGATCATTCATGCTCAAGAAGGTTGAGTATGTTGACCCAAAAGGGATTTCTAAGTCTATAATGGCTTGGATCCCTAAGAGATACTAATTCTCTTACCTTTTGTGTAGGGCAATCCAGAGATCTTGTTACAGGATCATGCAGTGGTGGATAGTGGTTTCTCTAGCCATATGACTGGCAACAAAGCTTATCTTTCAGACTATGAAGATTTCAAAGGAGGCTTTGTGGCTTTTTGAAGTGATCCCAAATGAGGTAAAATAACAGGTAAAGGTAAAATCAAAACTGCTAATTTAGACTTTGATGATGTTTATTTTATAGATGAACTTAAGTTTAATCTTTTCTCTGTCTCATAAATGTGTGACAAGAATAATAGTGTCCTTTTTACTGAGTCTGAATGCCTTATCTTGTCTCCTAGCTTTAAGATTCTTGATGAAAGTCAAGTTGTACTTAAAGCTCCTAGAAAGGATGATGTGTATAACTTAGATTTAAAGAACATTGTTCCTTCTGGAGGTATAACTTGTTTATATGCAAATGCAACAGCAGATGAGTCTAAATTATGGCACAGGAGATTAGGTCATGTAAATTTCAAAAATATAAATAAACTTGTTAGAGGTCACCTAGTTAGAGGTTACCTTCAAAAGTTTTTGTGAATGACCTCACTTGTGTTGCTTGCAAGAAGGGTAAGCAACACAAGGCCTCTTGTAAGGCCAAGTTAGATAGAATCATCAAAAAGCCCCTAGAATTACTTCATATGGACTTATTTGGACCTGTCTCTATAGAAAGCATCAACAAGAAAAGGTACTGCTTGGTTGTGACTGATGATTTCAGCAGATTTAGTTGGGTATTTTTCTTAGCTACCAAGGATGAAACATCTGAAATCCTTTGTAATCTTATCATAGGCTTAGAAAAACAATTGAATCATAATGTTAAAATCATTAGATGTGATAATGGGACAGAGTTTAAGAACTATGTTATGAATGAATTCTGTGCTAAGAAAGGAATCAAAAGGGAGTTTAGTGTAGCTAGAACTCCACAGCAGAATGGTGTTGCAGAAAGGAAAAACAGGACCCTAATTGAGGCAGCTAGAACTATGTTAGCAGACTCACTTTTACCTATCCCATTTTGGGCAGAGGCAGTTAATACTGCTTGCTATGTACTGAATAGGGTATTAGTGACCAAACCTCAAAATAAGACACCTTATGAACTATTAATAGGTAAATCACCTAGTATTAGTTTTATGAGACCTTTTGGGTGCCCCTTGACTATTTTGAACACCTTAGATTCCTTGGACAAATTTGATAGGAAATCTGATGAAAGTTATTTGCTTGGATACTCTACCTTTAGTAAAGACTTTAGAGTATACAAAAAAAGGACCAAAAGGGTAGAAGAGAATTTGCACATTAATTTTCTTGAAGATCAACCAAATGTGGCAGGAACTGATCCTAATTGGATGTTTGATCTTGATTTTCTTACCAATTCAATGAATTATATTCCTGTTAGTGTAGAAAATCAGGTTAATGTGGATGCAGGTACACAAGATTCTTATGTTGCAGGTTCATCAGGAAAAGATAAAGGACATGTCATTCACCACCTTATTCACTACCTCATTCACCACATCATTCACCACCTTTTTCACCACCTAGGTCCTATGAAGCACCTCTCCCTGAAGATAATACATTCGGAAGTGCTGAGGATAGTATGCAACTTAAAGAATTGATGGATATTGTACCTAAGTTGGTGACCCGAATTGAAACTTTGGAGACAGAGCTGCAACAAACAAAGACAACTTATGGAAAGGCAGTTCTCACCTTGGTTAACAGGGTAAAGCTTCTAGAAAAGGTATTAAAAAGAAAGACACAAAAGGTGGTAGTATCTAAATCAGAGGGTGAAGAACCAGAGGATCAGGGGAGGATAATTCAGGATATTAATGATGATCCTCTAGTTTCTTTGGTAAGAGAATCCATGAAAATGAAAGAGAAGTCAATAGATTTTGTTACTCCTACAAAAGATTCAGGGGATGATCAAGAAGAAGATATCAGTCCTACAATCTTGGAGGCAGCTAAAACATTGTTAAAGGTTGCTTCTCAGGGTGTTAGCAAGGTAAGAGATATAGGAGGAAGGTTAGTGGCTAGGATTATTAATACTGGATTGGATGCTGAAGAAGAGATTAATATTGGTATTGAAGAGGTTAGTACTGGTAGTGCTAAAGTTGATTGTGGTACTGCTAGTAAAAAGATTTAAAGGGAAGGAAAGGCTCCAATGGTTGAAGAGGACATCTAGGCTACATACAAAACTAAAGAACAAATAAGACAAGAGGAAGCTGGATTAGAAGAGGCTATAAAATTACAAGCTCAAATGGATGAAGAAGTTGCAAATCAGATTCATTTAGATAAAATGATAGCCAAAAGAATGGCAGAAGAGGAAGAATTATCAGAACAACAAAAGAAAAGAAAAGCAGAAGTTCAAGAAGCTGCTCAGAATTATACTGAAGAGGATTGGGATACCATCAGGGCAAAACTTGAAGCAAATGCAGAACTAACCAAGAGTTTACAAGGAGAAAGTTTGAATGGTGAAGATTTTGCTAAAAGGATGGTGGAAATGATCAATCAGAAAAAGAAGTTTTATGCTGAACAAAAGGCTAAGGCAAAAAGAAGCAAGCCAATAACACAGGTACAACACATGATGAAGTTCATTCAGGGAAGGATCTACAAGGTTTTTAAACAGGTACAACCAATGACACATGTACAACACATGTTTACCAACAATGAAACAATCTTCCCCTTAATTTAGATTTCCTTTATGCTCTTGATCTAAGATCTATAAGGTTTTTAAAGAAACGCATAAACCCTAATTTTCAAGAAATCATTTTGTGGTAAAAAAATTTCTAGGGTTTTGGAGTTAAATTGCTATAACAATCTTTATGATTGTCCTCTCTATCTTAATTGGTATGCAATATGATTGTAAGTCGTTGTTAAAATTATTAAAAGGGTTTCAAGTGGTGGTTTTGATGTCGTGGTGTTCTTTGACTGAAAAACAAGTAAACCCTAATTATTAGGGTTTCTATTTTATTCTTGTGACATTGGAACCATATGCTACTGATGTGTAGCTACTGTTATCATGAAGATCTTCAAGGTTGTTTCGTTATGAGGAGCAGCAACAAGGTTTTGGATGTGATCGTGTACAACAGCAGATTTGGTTGACAAGATCTGATGGACCACAAGAAGGTGTCGGAGTGGCTGGCATAAGAGTTCTTGTTTGCATCTATTCTTAAACATTGAATGACAACATCAGGTCTATTTGAATGATTTTGGTACAGGTTATGATCATGGTTGTATGTTGTTGAAAAGGTTGCATGAATCATGGAGGCGGTTATAATATGATACATAAATAGGGGAACAAAATTTGGAATGATAAAGGATTTTTAGTACCTAAAAATTAAACCCAAAATTAGGTTTATGGTATCCTAGGGATTCACCTTTTGAATTTGAAGCTTACTCAGATAGTGATTATGAAGGAGCTAGCCTTGACAGAAAATCAATAATAGGTGGATGTCAATTTCTTGGTAGAAGATTAATATCTTGGCAATGCAAGAAGCAGACTATTATGACAAATTCTAGTACTGAGGCAGAATATGTTGTAACTGCTAATTGTTGTGGGCAAGTATTATGGATACAGAATCAGATAATGGATTATGGTTTCAATTTCATGAACACCAAAATCCATATTGATAATGAAAGAACAATAAGTGTTATCAAGAATCTAGTTGCTCATTCAAGGACCAAGCATATTAAGATTCGTTTCCATTTTATAAGAGATTGTTATGAGTAGAGACTGATAGAGGTTATCAAGATTCACACAGATTCTAATGTTGCAGACCTTCTCACTAAAGGATTTGATATCACACGATTTAACTTTTTGGTGGTTAGCATTGGATTATTGAATCTGTAAGCTACATTTGAGGGGAGGCAAGATGATTTAGTGTACATTTTGTATAGAATGTTATATGAGCAGGCAGATTTTGCCAATGGTGATGTATTTCATTTAGTTAATTGGGTTCTAGAGAGTCATTAGAGAGAGATATGGATGGTACTGAAGAGCTTTTGTTGACAAACTTGTTCGATTTTTGGTTAACAAAAGTTAGTACCGACAGGTAAAGTTTGTACCGCTATAAAGTCATTAAAGAAATTACCGGTAGGGGTCTAGAGTGTAATTTTTGGCGGTTTCTTCGGCATTGGGGATGCTACTACTATAAATACCCATCTCAATTACACAATTGATCCTTCTTCGCTCTCTTAATCGATTTCAATTGACAAACCCTAATTCTTCATCACCGATGATTACCAAAATCAAATACACGATGGCTAGTTTGGAATTTTATTCTAAGCATAATATGGTGGCCTATTTGGAAAAGACGAATGTGAATAAAGAGTTTCACTAGATTATGGACTTTCTTACACGTAGTTCAATTTATTATGCACTCACTGTAAGTCCCATAGTCTCAACTTCGTTTGTTGAACAGTTTTGGACGACTGCTAAGTCTAGAGCAGTCAACAACATTAGTTATATAGATGTCACAGTTGTTGGCAAGCCTGTGACTATTTCAGAGGCATCAATAAAAAGTGATCTTTTTTTTGATGATGCTGATGGGATAGATTCTTTGAATAATTAGGCTATATTTGACACTATTCAGCTAATAGGGTATGAGGGAGACCTAAATACTTTAACTTTTAACAAAGCCCTATTTTCACCCCAATGGAAATTTCTTTTTCATACCATGGATCATTGTATTAGTTCTAAAAGCACCTTTTGGGATCAAATTCCTACTAATATTGCCACATCTGTAATTTGTTTAGTCTCTAATCAGAAATACAATTTTTCAAAATTAATTTTTGGTGGCCTGAAAAGGACATTGGATGCAACTAAGAAGTTTGTAATGTATCCAAGATTTTTACAAATCTTTTTGAGCAATCTGTTAAAAGATGTACCTGTCCCCTTAGACCACTTTCCAGTCCCAACTGTAACTAAAAAGGTCTTGACATTTATGGTTAAAAAGGGTAAGAATTTTTCAAGGAAGGTTACACCTTTATTTGATTCTATGTTGGTTCAACACATAGAGGATGAGGGTGACGCTTCAAAAAGACCATCTGACTCCCCACCCATACCCTCTCCTCCTCACCCAAGTGAAGACCAACCTTAGATACAGCCTGACCTATCTCCCAGACCTTCATCTACTACTCATATTTTTGGATTCTTTTAGTAGGGTTCTGGGGAATCATGGAGGTCGTCATCCAATGATGTTTTTTTTTTTTTTTATACATCCTATCAGGGAATGAGGGATGGCTGGCCTCCAAGGTGTATATGACCTTTGTGTGTCTTTATGCAAACAGGTCACAACTTAGGCTAAAGATTAAAGCTTTGAAGGCTCAAGTCAAGAAGCTAAAGAAAGGAGTCAAACCACTTATCACACATCACAAAGCTTGGATGAAGACAAGATTGTCAAGGAAGACTTTTCTCCTCACACCCTACTTAATCCATCCACATCCCAAAGGGGCGGTGGGTGGTGGTGTTTGACCTTATTTCTCTTCTACCTTCTCTCTTTTTTTTTTTTCTTTTTTCCTTCCTTTACTCTTCTTTTCTTCATTCTTTTACTTTTTCCCCTCTTTTTTTTTTTCTTTCTCTTTCTCTTTAATTTCATTTTTTTTTTTTACTTCTTTTTTTTTTTTTTCTTTCTTTTTTTACTCCTTTATCTCACTTTTCTCTTAAAGAAAAAGTGGGTACACAAGGAGTATGTTATTAAATAGGGGAGGAAAATCTGTGAAATCTTTAAGGTGATACCATCTATGCATAAAGAAAGATATAAACAGCCTTTGATGATCTTGATAATATTGTGGATGATACATTAGACTACATGGAGTTTGAGGATGCTCAAGATGAGGGGAGGACAAGCTCTGTGGTGTTAGAAGAGAAGGAAAGTGCAAATGAGGAAGTAAGTACTGAAGCTCCTGTTAGTACTGACAAGCAATATGAAGGTACCGACAAGAAAAATGATGGTACTGACAAGCAAGATGGAGGTACCGACAGTACAAAAGTTAGTACCGATAGGCAAGGTGAAGGTACTGCTGATCAAAATGAAGGGAAAAGTGTTACTCAAATAGCTCCAACATCTACTTCAACATCTACTCCAACAACACCTACTCCAACAATCTTTAGTGATGATGAGACCATTGCACAAGTCCTTATTATAATAAGTTAGAACAAGGAGAAGCTCAAGGAAAAGGAAAAAGGAGTAGAGATTTAGGAATATTGGGAAGATTCTGAGAGCCTAGCCTACTTCAACAAGTATCATATTGACTTTGAGACCTCTTACTAAGATGATCAAAAGATAAAAGGAAAAAGAGGATTGAGAGAAGATGAATCTGATACTGAATCAGAAGAGATTACTGAAGCTGAAAAGAAATTTAAACAGCTTGCTAATGATGAAGAGGTGGCCAGAAAGGTTCAAGAAGAATGGGAAGCTGAAGAGGAAAAGAAAAGGTTAGCTGAAGAAGAAGCTACTAAGGTTGCTCTCACTAATGAGTATGATTTCATACAGGCAAGAATAAATGCAGACAAGATTCTTGTTGAGGAGCTTCAAAAGAAAGAAAGAGAGAAGTTTACCATTGAACAAAGAGCAAAATTTCTTCATGATACCGTTATTGCACAAAGGAAATTTCTTGCTCAACAAAGGTCTAAAGCTATCGAAAATAAATCACCTATAAGAAATCAGCTGAGAAACCAAATGATGACCTATTTGAAGCATGTTGGTGGAAAGAAGCATTCTGAGTTGAAGACCAAAACCTTTGAAGAAATACAGGTTTTATATGAAAGATTAAAGAGGCAAGATCAGAACTTTGTTGCTATTGGATCTGCTGAGGATGAGAGACAGATTAAGGAGTTGAATAAAGACCCTGAAAAGAAGATATTAAAGAAGAAGGTTGTTAATGAAACTCCAAGGGAAGAAGACACAGCAAAGGTACCTGCTGAACAAGAAGTGACAGAGCAAGGTACAAAGAAAAGAAAGAGTGGTCATGTGAAGATGATTGCTAGGAAAAGGCCAAGACCACAACCAGATGATGATAGTGATGATGAACACAGAAAATGTCTAAGGATTGTTACATTTGAGGGTACCATAGATAGTGAAATTATAGAGACAAAATCTTTTATTGCTAGGTTGCATAAGGTTTCATCACCAGATGGGAATTACCTTGTTGTCTACAGAGTTAATGGGCACTTCAGGGCATTTAACTATCTAATGGAGGTACTACACATTTTTGATAGACAGGATTTGTTTCATTTATATGACTTGGTGATGAAGCAGTACTCAGAAATCACACCAGAAGATATTGAGTTGATTCTTTGGGGAGACTTGAAGATTATGATGGAATCCTCAACAGAAGAAAATGATCAAGGTGATTTCTAGAACAATCAACAAGAATGGGAGATTGTCAGATGGAGACTGTATGAAGCTTGTGGAGTTTGCATACTTAGAACTTAAGGATAGGACATTCATAACATGCTATGTTGAAAGATGGTATCCTCTCGCCAAGGATTGTTGCATCAAATGCTTGATTTTGGTTTGGAGGTTGAAGAGGAAAAGTATGCTTCAATACAATTGGTAAGATTCATTAAGCACAACTTATTGATGTGTAATGTTATGATTGGAAATAAGATGGGGTTGGGTGTTAGGCTATACACCAACATACAAATTAAAATTGGGGTAATTCAATTCAGTTCATGGATGAAGTTTGTTATCAACTCTTAAAGATGATTGAGAAGCAAGCTGGGATAAGAAAGTGATGAGTCTCTCAGTAGCAATACGCATATTTTTTTTGGGAAACTATGGACTATGATGGAATTGGGAAGGATTGTTTAAGTGTTGGTTTAATCATCATACAACAAATAGTCATCAGTTCACCATGTCTAACAGACATCAAGAACTAGCTAGTCCAAGGCAAACGGCTTTGGTAAAGAGATCTCAAATCTGTTAATAGCTGATAGTTTGCTAAAAACTATAAGGTTATCAATGCACCTTGTTATTGCAATGAAGCATTGACTAATCCATAGCAAATGACTCATGGTAAAGACATATCAAATCCATTGATGGCTGGTAGTTTGCCAAAAACTACAAAGCCAACTTAGTTGGATGTTTCTGTGTAGCTGTGATGAAGAGAAGACAAAGACTAAAAGACAAAGTATGATCTGGTTTTTCAAAGAACATCAAACAGATTATCATTCAAGAGAAGCTAAGGACTTAAAGAAATGTTTGGATATAAATTCTCAAAAGCCCAAACTGAAGACAACTGAAGAAACTTGAAGTTAACAAGTAAAGTTCAAGTTTAGGGGAGGATTGTTAGGAATTTTGTATAACAGACTTAATTCTGTTAATGTATTATAGTTAGTTCTGCAAGTTACATAGTTAGTACTGGTAGAAGGATTATAATAGTTAATACTGCTTATGTAATAGTTAAGTTTGCTTATGCAGAAATTAGTTAGAGTTAAAGATATGCATGAGATATCTTAGGAAAGGATATGCATTATCTTTATACGCGTTTTGTAAAGCCCATTAGGGTTTCCTTAGTCTATAAAAGGAACCCTATGCATAGTTAGTAGATATAGTTCTACACAGATCATAGAGATCAAATAGTAATAATAGTTTGTAATCTGTAACCTAGGCAGATTCAAAGTTTAATATAAAAGTTCTTTTGTGATATTCAATATTGTTTATCTTAGCATTATTGATTAGATTCTGCATAATCAATAGTGTTTACTCAGTGTTTCATTATTGTTGCTTTAGAATTATCTAAAGGAGCAAACTCTTTGCAAGCTAAAGGTTAAGATCTATTCAGTAAAACGATCCAACATAAGCTCTAATAAGCTCTATCTTAAGGGAAATAAGCTAAAGCTGACTAAAACTAACCTAATAAGCATAGATAAACCTAAATAAGCAGGAAAGATAAGCCAGAAAAGCTAAAAACAGGCAAATAAGCAAATGGCAAAAATAGTTGGTTAAAACAGCCACATAGGGCACTTTTGGGCTTAATTTTAAGCAAGTTAGAGGAACCTTATGGGGTTGGGGCTTATAAGCTCATAAAGCCTGTCCAAAAAGCTCCTAAAATAAGCAAAAAGAAATTAGTTTGAAACTAATTTAAGCTTATGAAAAGCTAAATTAAAAGTGCAGGTTCACTCAGTGCATGCTGATTAGTATTTTATAAAAGACAAATTTGCTACTTTTAAGCTCAAAATAAGTTAATTAAACAGAACTTTCTGGACATGTAAACTCAAAACAGATTTAGTTTAGACATCAAGAGCTTATATTAACAAACAAAAGATGGTTTGAAATTAAGAATAAGCCAGAAAATGAATTAGAAAAAGCTGTTTTTCAGTAAGATACACTTAACACTTTTGTTGACAGTTTTTGATCAAAACAACAGTAAGCCAAAAGAGCACTTACACTACTGCATTAGAACATCAATTTTAACACAAAACCAACACTAGAAAGATGAATATGAAAGCTAAATCAAATAAACTATTTAAACAAACAGTGGACTTAGCAGACTAGTGCTAAGGATAAAACAAACTACAAAATTCAATAAAACTAAATTTAAGCTTGTAAAAACTTACATTTTAGACTGACTTAAACCCATGAAAACTAAACTGAGTGCCAAAGACAAATTGAAACCTCAAATGACCCATTTTACACCTTGACCCAAACACCCCTTTAAAAGCACATAAAAACCATTTTTGCTTAAAATTTTTGCTTAAAACTGTTTATGACCACCAATAAAAAAGTAAGAAACACGTGTAGGGAATGCAGTTTTAAGAACATAACAAGCATAAAAAATTCCATAAGTAATACAAGATAAGCAAGGTAAGCAGAAAACCAATGAGGACAGATTTGGCAAAATACAAAAGTGGACAGATTTGCAAAATAGCTTAAAAAACCTTAATTTTTCATTAAAACAAAAAAGATTACAAGGCTTAAAAGTTTAAAATGACAGAATTAAAATGACTAAAAACATAAATTTAAAAACATTAAAACTTTAAATTAATCTACTCCTATTCCTAGTTAGGTCTCCATCACTGTCTTCTTTCTTCTTTATATAAGCTGTCAAAGTCTTTGCTTTATGTTTGTTGTGCTAGTTGAGTAAGTGCAATCCAACCTTCAATCCTAGCCCTCAATCTTGCCTTGGAGCCAAATCTCAAATCACAGCCCTTCAATTTCTTTATCTTTATCTCTGTCCAATAGGAGCATAGAGGATTGCCAGCGTGGTTTTTATGCCATGTGATGTGGGGTTCGTTTGGGGAAGAGGGTGAGAGTGATATGTTTGTCTGGTATTGCAGGGTGAGTGAGAGATGAAAGAGATGTACAGTGGTGAGGTTAAGGGTTTGGCGGGACTTGGGTTTATAAGTTGAAGGTTTGGAGAAAAGGCAACATTAGTCCCTGAGTTTGTGTTGTGGCATTGCAAGATTCGTCCTTGTGGTGTGTTAAAAGTTTAGGGAAATTGGCAAACTTAGTCCCTAAGGGTGTATAGATGAATTACACCCACAGTCCTTTGAACTAACGGGGTTATAGGGTTTTGGTTAAAAAGGCTAACGGTAGTTAGGTGGTGTTTTGGGCCACAGATGTTGGGCCGGGTTTGTTTAAAGGGATTGGGATTTTTGGGGTTTAATATAATAGGGTTTAATTTAGTGAAATATGTAATTGGACTGACTCGGGCCCACTAGGTGGGTACGGGTGGGCCCACTTTTAACAATTTAGGTTTTCGGATTCGGTTTTTGATGCCCTTTCCAATGCCGTATCCCGAGGTTGACTTTGACTTCGTCTTGACTTTATTAAATGCACAAACGTTGTCGAGTCGATCCGGAAATGTCCGTTTTAGCTCCGTTTTTAATCATTTTGTACCTTTGGCCTTGGTTTTTTGCGCTCTTTTCAATTCCGTGCTCGGTTTTGTCTGGTTTGGTTTCGTTTTTGTCCTTTAGTGAAATATCCAGTACCTACACAGTACAAACACAAAAACAAGCACATTTATGGCATTTTGTGTGCGTTTTTGGTCGTTTAGGGTCGTTTTATTGAGTAAAAGGTATGTGTAATTACACACATACCAAAATCCTCATACTAAACTATTGCGTTTCCTCACGCAATGCTATAAGTAAGCACTTAGAAAACTAAGACTTTTAATCCCCCTCGACTAATAACCTCGAAAAGTAGCTAAGTGTTCGTCAAGGGGAATTAAAGAATCTATAGTTTAGAAAAGCCCTGTTTTTACCATTTTTAAATGTATTCTTATTCTTTCACATATTTTTGTTCTTTTCATTCTCATTTTTTTGTACTTTTCTTTTTAAGCAACTAACTAACTTATTTGACTTTCGTTATTTTCATAACCGTTAGGGATCATAAAACAAGACGCATTTCAATCCTAAAATGTGTCTAAAAGGATAGATTCATCGTTCCTGACTTTTCACTTATTCCAAACCAAGCTTAAAACGAAATCACCGTTAAATATCAGTTAAGATGCTAACACTACTCATATTTGCAACTTGTGAACTTTTCACTCCCGACAATTATTATATATTAAGTGAATGTGCCATTTTGAATTTCAACCATGGATCAACGTTTTGCAAAATTCTATGTTTCACGTTCCACCCGAGAATAATGAGTTTCAAGGCGAGATCATCCCATGTAGCGACTTTCGTCTCGGCACATCCCAACCATGCGGCTAAGTGACTAGCCTTTTGACACCCCACAGAGACTAGTATCGGGACTCACAGACCTTTTGTTTCAAATACTCTTAGGTTTCCCGTTTACACATAGCTTATTTAGAAAAACTTAAAATGAAATAGTCTAAGTTCAAAAGCATATTTAAATTTAACAAAAAGAGATCTTACATTTATTAATTCACATTTAATATTAAACATAACCATGATACAATTGTAACCCTCGTCCTTTTAGAAGGCTACAACATCGGTTATGAGCCGACAAGATGCAGGAAACTTTTATCAGCCTCGGATTATTATTCTTACTATGGGCTTTCTTTAGAAGGCTGTAACATCGGTTGTGAGCCGGCAAGATGTAGCAAACTTTTATCAGCCCACAATTTTTTTTTTCATTTTTCATCATATTTCATTTTTTTACAATATATAGAGAATACATCTTTTTGAAAAATTGAAGTATAAATTTGAACTAAGACTAAAATTATTATTGACTATATCTCAAAAATTGTTGATTTAAGTTTAATTTTCAAAAATAGCACGTATTATTAGTCCGGTTAGGAGCTTATGGGAGAAAAAACGACCAATTACACACATGAGCTCTTAAGATTTCTAAATAATCCTTGTTTAGCATCCCACTCATAATTAACACTATCATTTTTCGTTCTTCACAAAGATTCGCGAACGCTTAGTCTAAAAGTTAAGGAACAAGCTAGAGCTCAACACGCTCGATCGGGTCAAAATTTATTCTTATTCTACCCAGCAGGAAAGTCAAAATTGTGACAAAACACTTTTTTTTATTTTTCAAGTTTTTTAAATTTTTTCATTTTTTTTCATTTTGGTATTTTTTTCAAAATTATTAGTGGTAAAAACGGGATTACATGAAAACAACGACTGCAGACACAATCAAATCGATAGATCCCCCCATACTAGAATTAAACATTGTCCTCAATGTTTTAAGAAGGGTCTCTACGTAAATCTAAGGCCGTTTATTAAGTATGCACAAAGATAAACGTTAGTCGATAAGATTTGGATATCGGATTCCCAAATTGAAGCTGAGGATGCGAAGCTCTTGTGATCATGGGACAAAACCGCGAGCACGAGAGGCTTAAAACATCCGGGAAATCCTGGACATACAACAAAACAAACACAAAACACGGATAATGGAAGAGGCGAGCCTCCTCACAACAATACACTTATTAGCAAATAGAAAGAAGATAGAATGGATAAGCATGGGTTGCCACCCACGAAGAGCTTGTTTAAGGTCACTTAGCTTGACCCATTCCCCCCATACTTGAGCTTGTCAAGGTATATATAAGGGATGACTAACACCTAAATTTGGAGTGTTGTCCTCCATGAATCCAACAATCGGGCTTTTCATTCTGATGAATACTTAGAACATTAAGGCCCTGATGTGATGAAAAAGAAGGAGATTTCTCTTTTGAAGCAAGAACACCGTGATTGAAAACTTTGTCATCATTTTTGGATGAAAATAGAAGTAAAGTATCAATCACGAGAGAAAGAGTAGCAAGAATTCTTGTGGATTCGACTTCAATACATATCCCCGGATCGTAAATCTTATTTCTATCTCCGAAAGGAGAAGAATCATCAAGATCGGATCCGAGATCATTAGAAGGAATGAAATCGAAATCCGCGTGAAGGGCGGGATGGGTGGGCAAAATATTAGGCACATCCACGAGGATGTCTTCCACCACATCAATGGTTGAATCTCCCAAATCGGGATAATCAACATGGAATGATTCAAACTCGGGAAGGGAAGTAGAATTATCGTCATCTTCGGAGTCGAAATCATCACTCTCAATACCCGATGGTATTGAGTCATCCAGACCGGGAAATAGAGAGTCACTATCCTCAACTGGGATAGTAAATGTGGGAAAAGACTCGATGATCGTATCAGAATTAACTTGAAAAGCTTCCGATGGTCTGGGAGTCGAATTGTCGTATAGCAACCTTTCCATAAGACGAATGTCTCCCTCCGGATTAGAATCCTTAATTTCTGGTGAAATTGGTTTTGAAATAGTAAGTTTCATATCGGCGTATCCTCGAGATCAATCGAAGTATTTCGATTAAGCAGAGATTCTATAAGATTGGATTCGGCATCAAAGGAATCAATTCCTGGGGGAATTGAAGTGAACTTTCTAACACCTCATTTTGAATTAGATTCACCTTGGTAGAAACAATTTCTTTATCAAGATCAAAAAGAGGATTAGAGAAAAATTTAAAATTCTCCATTGGAACGTCCTCCTCGGAAAATGACTCATCATCACTTGAGGTACAATCATCATTGATATCGAAGAGAGGGTTAGAGAAACTAACAAGATGACTCTTGGGAAAATCATCACAAATGGGCAAATCACACACACCGTCGGAAGCATCCTCAGACTCACTTGGATTTTGGACAAGGTTCTCAACACTAGACTTTATGAATTCGTCCGATTCCGTTTCCAGAATTGTGCTAAGATGATCATCCTCCATTATGAGAGAGTCTGTTTTTGGTGAATCGGGTGTGATTGCAACACACGGAGAAAGTCCAAACATAATGATATCTTTCAAGGGGGTAGAACTTTCTTCGTCATCGTCATCATCGTAGCAAACGGGAATCTTCGAATATCGGGCTTTAGCCGCTTGCTCTTCTTCAATTCGCTTTTCTTCTTTCTTCTTTTGTATATATTGACCAACCATATCACATACGAATGTTATTTGCTCCTAAAGCTTATTTTGAGAATTGAGAAGGTCATTTTGATCATTTAAGATTGGATGATTGATGGTATATTGCGGGGGTTGAAATTGGTCAAAACCAAAAGAATTAGGATCATAGCAAGAATTTTGCTCGTGATAATAATATTCATTCATTGGTTGACATTGGTAAGTTTCATGAGGACCCCCGCAATTTTCCCAACAAAGATATTGTTGTTGAAAATCATGAAAATCTTGCGGGAAATTAAAGTCTTGATTGTAACACGGTTCCGAATAGATAAACAGAACTTGAGGTGTATAATAGTGACCATAACGAGCATCGTTCCCACAAAATTCACAAGAATACATAGGAGGATGTGGAGGTGGGTTGAAAACATTAGGAGAATCATCAACAAAGTTAGGTTTTGAAACGTAAGGTAATGAATTTTCTTTTTCGGAATAGCACGTCAGATCAAAACTTGGCAAAGTTTGTGGGAGCTCATCAATGGTTTGATTGTTGCATGGTTCCGAATTAGAGATAATCTAAACTTTCGGAGGATAATTATAAGCATAATGAGCACCTTTCCCACAAGACTTACAAGTGCATCGTTGACAAAAGATTCCATATAACGAATCACCATACTCGTAACAACAATTGTGGTTAATTTGTGGAGGACTTTGTGAGGAATTTTCACCGGGGTCCTGTTTGACAACGAATGGCTCTCAAGGAGCATTAACAACGTTGGTATCGTCATCGGATGACTCGTAAGTGTTTAGAAGGTCTTGGTAAATTCCATTTTCATGAAAAATTATAAACCAAACTTCCTTTAATTTCTTTCACCATAGAGCACATCCTTGACAATACAGACCATCAACCGGGTTTCCACACTTTACACAAACTATAGGAGGTCATTGAGACGAGTCAGGCATTTTATTAGGATCACGAACGAACTTGTCTATGAGACCTCCTTTTGAACAACCACATGATTTATTGTACAACGCTCTATAAGTCGAACATTCTCTAATCGTGTAAAGAGGATTTAAACGATAATCGAGGGACGCCATAAGAATTAAAAATTGAGGGCTAAGAAGAAGAATTAAATGACAAAGAGGTTAAAGAAGATTATTTTTAGATTTTTGAGTTTTTTTTAAACATCATATTTTATTAAAGGACAAAAATGAGATTCGAATAACTTAAACCAATAATCAACTTGTTTCACGGTAGCTCTTTAAAAAAATGCACAAAGGAGCAGAGGAGTGGGAAAGCGCGAAGCTATTAAAAATCTTCTCCTTTCGGGTCGTAGTTTGTTGGAACAACCCTCCTTATACCCCTCTTATAGTTTGTTAAACTTTTAAAGGCGAGTCGTACCTCGCAAGTGACACAAAGGCAAGTTTTAAATCTTTTGTTTGGGAACTTATTATGATAATGCCTTAGTTGAAAGCATTATATTGATGATGCTTTTTATTGTTTTTATGGACAATGTTTTTGTCTTTTTGGTTTTTCTTGTTTTTATCTTATATATACAATAAAAGAAAATGAAAAATATTTTTGTATTTTTATATTTTTATAATAATAATAAGAAAATATTCACAAACGGAAAACAATAACTTCACGATGAAGGGTCTTCAAGTTACTAATCGTCAAACCGTAACGATATTGTCGCAACACACCTCCCCGGCAGCGGCGCCAAAAATTGACAATGATAAATTCAACCCTTTACTATATATTAAATATATAATATAATATATAATAAGAATCAAAAATATCAATCAAAATCAATTGTAGTAAACCGGGAAGCATGCGATTCCCGGGTCGTTTCTCCCCAACGAGTCGTGAAATTGACGGTTACATATTTGGTTTAACTTTTGGATGCTTGAATAACAAAGTTATAATGGGTTTTCTAAATCTACGGTATAACACCCTGTGTTTTCAAGTCATTGACGACGTCGATAAATCCGCAATATACCTTTTGTAATGTACGTGTTTACTTTAAATCACAAGCGATAGGTTAAATCGCGTACGCCAAATATTATCGTTTAATGTAAACGGGCATTAAACCATCAAACGTTTACATCAATCATGTGTTATATAATTATTTTGATAATAAATATGGTCGTTGTTCATTTATTTTATTAGTTACGTAAGTTAAATACGTTTCGCGATAAATGTACGTTTAAGCATACCCGGAAGCACGTTAATTTGTTAACGTTTCCACAAATACCCACGATTGTACCCAATACCTAAAAGTTTATTAAACATTAGGCAAGTAAATGTTATTTACACTTTGTACACTAGAAAATATAACAATACCCAATTTCATACAAGTTGACACCATTTATTTACCAACTTTAACTTAGTAACTTGCAAATAAATCACTAGCTAATGTTTTATCTAGCAAAAACTTCTAGAAAACCTTTCCCCCCTCTAGTATCACACGACAACAACATATATAAGATGAGAAAATGCAATTTTCTCATACAACTTGGTCAATGTACATCTTTTGCAATTAAAACCTAGCCTTACTTTGTTTCTTTGACTCATAACACATAAACAAGAATCCTTAAAACCCTCCTTATGTCCCTTTGAATGTTTTACTTGACTATTGACCATGGAATATCATATAAGTTCAAGTAACTAGCTAAGTTATCACATAGAATCAAAACACTTAACCAAAAATTGAAAAATCTCTTCCCTTGCTCACTCTTAAGCTCACGGCTCAAATAGGGCATCCAACCCAATCCATACTAATTATTATACAACCCATACCCTTTTATACACATCTATCCTAAGACATTCTAAGGTGTTTTCAACCATTGAATCACCATTTCCAAGTATTAATCAAGTGAAAGGAAGCTAGGGTTTTTATTAAGAAAACAAGGGTTTTCTTAAGTGCAAGCTTGGATTCTAGGGCTAAACAAGGGTTTAGCATTTGTTTATCATCATCTTCACACATCCTAAGGTCTACTAGAACTCTTTATATTCTTGTAAATTTTCATTGATATGCATATGTTATATCTATTTAGTTGAATCACCATTTAAGCTTTTATTCATGAAAATGAAGTTTTCACTAGTAATGATCATTTTGTATACTTATATACATGTGGTGTTATTACATATATCATATTAAAAATGATGATAAAATATTGTATTAAGTTGTTTTGGTGTAAAAATGATTGTAGGTTAATTAGGGTTTTTATGGTTTCATAATATGTTTCAAGTTAAAGAAATACATATGACTAGTTAAGGTTAATTATGGACTTATGTTAATGTTGTATGATTATTAATATAAGAATATAAATGATGAGGAGACTTGTACACACTTTGTTTTTATGTAAATTAACTATATATAAAAACTAGTGATTTATGGTTAATTATAAAAGTTATGGTTTATTATGTAAAATAAAGAACTTGTAATGTTGGGACAAAAAGAACCTTGATGGACCATGGACATAATAAACATATGATATATGACATATATAAAATATAAGGCACATATGGGACTTTTGGTGAAATACAAAATGATAAATAAAGGAAACAAAGGTTGAAAATGGACTTATCTAACTAACACCAACATTCTGTCCAAAAAGTTGTATAAGACATACTTATAATATATTCTTATAAGATAATACATTTCACGACGATTCCGAAAAGGTAAGAAACTTGTCAAACGGATTAATAACGAAAAAGTTACGGTAAAAACGAGTTATACGTTAATTAAACGGAGTTTATAAAATAACTTTTATAGAATTTATATCAAACAGAAATTTTGATATTTTTAACAAATAATACATATTTTTAGGATTCCAAAATGATAAGAATCGTAATTTTTCAATTAATAACGAACGAGTTATGAATTTCGCAAGTTTACGACAATCAATACTTTTATAAAACTATTTTTATAAAAGTACTGGACAATGGACAGAAAGTATATTTTTTTAAACCCTCAGTAAAATAATAGAAACTTTCATTACGAATCGAGCTCGAAAGAATTGCTAAAACGGAGCTATAACGAATAAATACTACATTTACGGGTTTTACGACAACAAATACGATGTTAAATAAAACTACGTCTGAATGTGCACAGTAAAGTTTACTGTTCTCTAGGTGGATCACAATATGGAAAATGTCAAATTAAGAATAACTCGTCAAATACGAAAAGATGGCCATAAGAACGCAAGAAACAGGATTAGAAAACTTGAAGTTATGACGAATTTTACTCAAAAGTATGTTATAAACGTTTTAATTTATAAAACAGTTTTCACTTTAAACATTTAGATGGTGAATAGCTAAATAGACTATGCATGGTATGATACTTTAAAGTGATTAGTACTTATTCGAGTCCTTAATTTAATTAGTTACATTTTAACAATTCGCGTGGCGGCGTTATTAGTTAGATATACTTGCATTGCTCACTCAAGGTGAGTTCATAGCCCCATGTTTTTACATGTTTTGTTTTAAAAAAGTTTGGGTGAAAAACATGCAATGCTTTACAATTGGACACAATTGGTTAATTTTATGTTATGATTACATTTTGCCTAAGTAGCGATAACCCATAATCTGAGCCATATCATGACAGTCAATTTGCGGGATTGTAAGCGCGAATGTTTTAGTAATAGATCTATTGGGTTTGAACAACCCCGTTCGGTTGATTAGCCAATCACTGACAAATGACGTATACCATGTCGAATATAGATGTTGCGGTAGAACAGCACCACGGGCATTGTAGCCCATAATTTGGTATTCATACACACAAGCTTCAGTGTCATGCTCTTAGAGCAACTAAATACATTTTATATGATGTCTGCATCTGTTGCATTATATACACTTGGGAAATCTTGTGTCCTACTATATGATTTATCATCCTATAATTCACCACATTATTGTTGACATTTATAAAGCAATATTTTTCAGGGGCTTCAATAGGCAAGGTGCAAGGGATACATTGGTGGTTTTGATTTGGATATCATGCATTAAAGATTTTGTCGCATTACATTTTGTATAATTGTATAGGCTAGAAATCTTTGCACTTTGAACAAGTGGACAAGTGAAGCTTCAGCTTATGTAACAAATACTTTGTTAAATCCAATGTATAAAATTTTAAACGGATTTTTGGTCGTTCTATATACATCTTGTGTTATTGATCTGAGAAGTAACACGCCCCGGACCCTTATTCCGCTGCGACCCAATTTAGGGGTGTTACAGATTGGTATCAAGAGCCAAGGTTATAGAGAACCAGGTCAAATGTTTTTGCTGGACTATAACCGTTTTCAAACAACGAATTCATACAATGGGGTTGTACACGGGACATACATATGTGCATACATTCATGCATACACTACTTGTTGCATTAGTTGGTTGGACTAGATGCATTCATATTTGATATACATGTTATGATATAAATGTATATTACTATAAGAGTCTTATATTAAATACTAATATAAGCTATTTTGAATTTTCAGATTCAGTCATGTCAGATTCGGATGAATCGGGGGTTACACACACGGAGGTTTCCAGCCCATTTGAGGATCTATCAGACATAGGATCACCGAGAGCCGATGATCATGAGTTCCTTGAGCTACCTTACATGCCAGAGGACCCATACTTGGAGGCCGCTCTTCAGGCACCACCCTCTCCAGATTATGTGCCTGGCCCTGAGGAGCCAGAGCAGGCACCACTTTTGCCAGATTATGTTCCAGGTCCAGAGCATGCTGACGATGAGATCGTTGCTAAGGATCAGCCGTATGCTGACAAGGCCTTACCCACTGCACAGTCACCTGATTATGTTCTAAAGACTGATCCTGAGGCAGATCCGGAGGAGGATGACGATAAGGACCCTGAGGAAGATCCTATCGACTATCCTGCTGATGAAGGAGATGACGAAGATGATGAGATGGACATCGAGGATAATGAGGACGATGATATGGACATCGAGGCCGATGAGGAGGATGAGGATGATGAGATGGATGTTGAGGTTGATGAGGAGGCGGAGGAGGAGCACCCAGCTCCTGCCTACCCTGTAGTTGTTGCTTTACCAGCTACTGCCCCGTCTGCAGAGGAGACTGAGCCGTTTGAGACTGATGAGTCTGCGGCCACACCACCACCTCACCCTGCATATCGTATGACAGCTAGGATTACTATTCCAGAGCCAGTACCTGTACCAGCATGGTCTGATTCTGAGGTTGCCAGACTGCTTGCTATATCTTCCCCACCAGCATCACCACTATCTCCATGGTCTTCATCACCACCCCAGATTCCTTTCCCACTGCCACCCCCGATACCATCTCCATCACTCACCACCCTTACCTGTATTGACAGCACCACCTCCTAGTCCTATTCGTTCATTGGGCTATCGACCTGCCATGATTAGGATGAGAGCTGAGGCTGCAGCTACTTCCCATTCTCTACCATTACCACCACCCTTCATACTCTCCCCCACCAGACCAGATGCACCACCACCCATGCCCACATCAGTTCCTACTTCTTTACCACCATTGTTGTTACCCTCTGCCAGTCATAGAGAGGATAGACCCGAGGTTAACCTACCACCTTGGGAGAGGTTAGGTATAGCTCTTGGTCCTAGATATGAGGTAGGAGAGAGCTCCGCCGCTGCTGCTGCTAGACCAGCTGGAGGTCTTAGGGCAGATTACGGCTTTGTTGCCACTATGGACAGGGAGATCAGGCGTGACCCAGAGAGATATATTGGATATGGGATCACGGATTCATGGGATGAGATTGTTGAGACCCTATAGGGAGCTCCAGTTAGTACTGAAACAGAGTTGGGTACACACGTGAGAGATTTTGAGTCTATGGTTAGGCGAGACACATATGAGATCTACACCATGTTAGATGATGAGCAGAGCCAGAGACAGTTATTGGCCGGCCGGGTCAATATGCTGTTTAGAGACAGACGTGGACATGCACATATACGTCTTTTAATAGAGACTGAGGCTAGGATGTCTAGAGAGGCTTGGGGACGATCTATGGATGCGAGTGATCTTGCGCGTGTAGAGGTTATGTCACTACGCACCACAGTTCATGCACAGATGTCAGAGATCACAGAGTTACAGTTAGCAGATCGTAGTAGACGGAGAGCGATTTTAGATTTGCTAGAGACAGACCGCGGGAGGCGTGAGGAGATGAGAGAGTTGAGAGCTGCTGATCATACTCGACAGCAGCAGATTATTCAGACATTGACTGTTATGCAGACACTACAGAGAGAGATGATTCCACTTCAGGGACTGGTCACCACACTGCAGGGGCAGGTGACAGCTTTACAGGGACAGGTGATGGCATTACAGGGGCAGGTTACTGCATTACAGGGACAGCAGGGACCCGTTGGGGGTCCTGCACAGCCAGAGCTGCCAGAGGAGGCTGGTAGCAGTTCTTAGATTAGACTTTGTTATGGCTAGTCGTTTTGTATTTAGCCTACTATGTATTACGGGTTGAATCCCGGCTAGTAAGGCTTAGGGTTATTATGTTTTTTTTTGTTGTAACCTAAACATTATGATCATTTTGTATCAGAACCAATCATGTATGTTTTCCAGTTATATATGGAATGGTGGTATTATGTCATGTTTATAATCGAATTTGTGATGAATGAATGTCGATTTGGTTATATCATTGTTAATTACAATTCAATTGTACATTTCACTGTGTGATGTGATCTCACTTTATTTACCATGGATATGTCTTGTCATGGTTATGACTTTATGAAATCTAACGGGTATTGTATTATCTTATGATTGAAGAAAATGGCACCAAAAAGAGCCACAAGATCAACCCGAGCCCCACCTGTCACACCAACTCCAAATGAAACAACCACAACTGTTACTGAGGCACAACTTCAGGCCTTAATTGACCAAGGAGTTGCTGCTGCAATGGCTGAAGCAGAAGCAAGCAGGGTTAGGAATGGCTATCACTGATAGCATTCATGGGAACGGGGGTCAGGGGATTATAACGCGTTACTCGAGCGTTGCCACTTACAAGATTTCTTGAAGTGCCACCTCTGTACTTCAAGGGCACGAGGGAGTGTGAGTTAACCAATGGTTTGAAAGAATGGGGTCTGTCCTTTGGAATAAGCAATTGTCGGAGGAAATAGAATCAAATATTCTACCTGTACTCTGCTAGCACGTCTTGACATGGGGGATACCCATTTTATGACTGTTATCATGATGTTGCTTATTTCAATGACTTGGGTTTGAATCTGAAGAAAAAAGATGATCTGATAAGTATTGCCCACGAAATGCAATGAAGAAGCTAGAAGTGAGTGTGGAACTGAAGGTAAAAGGTACTGATGTGGTCAAGTACAACCACGTTTTCAAGAGCTAAGCACTACTGTGTGTTAGATTGTTCCTGAGGAGGCGGATAATTGAAAGGTATGTCGGGGATTGCTCCGACATGATCCATTTGGCAACATCGATTAGCTTCAAAGCCAAGACACTGCAAAGTGGCTATCGAAATGGCCACAGAGTGTGATGGTTAAGAGAGTCAGTACCTCTGGCGGAAAGACACGCTGAAAACAATAGGGAAGTCTGAATACACTTCCCGAAGCAATCAGAATCACACAACAAAACAGCCAAACAAGAGGCAGAACACCGGGGAGGGCATAACACTGCTGGATCAGGTGATAAGAACCATATGGGGGATTAGGCCCCTTTGCCCAAAATGCAATTACCACAGATGGTTCGTGTGCTCCAACGTGCTATAAATGCAAAAGGTCGGTCACATCGCCCGTGACTGTAGGGGTACGGGAATGCCACCAACATTAACAACCAGAAGGGCACCGGATCGGGTCAGAAACCTACTTGTTTTGAGTGTTGGAAGTTCAGGGACACTTCCTAGGAGAGGAGAGGATTATCAAGGCTGTTGAAAAAAACACAAAGGCCAACCGTGGTAATCAAGCTGGGAATAACAGAGCTCCAGCAAAGGTCTACGTGGTTGGAAATGCGGGGGCAAACCCAGACAATGTCGTTGCGGGTACGTTCCTTCTAAACAACCGTTATGCTTATATCTTGTTTGATACGGGTGCCGATCGAAGTTTTGTGGTCATACCACCATTTAGTTCCCAATTGACATCACCCCATTCCACCCTAGACCATATTATGATGTCGAATTAGATAGACAGGGTTAATCGGGTTAAAACTATACTGAAGGGTTGCACATTAAACTTCCTAAACCCACCATTTTAAATAAACTTAATGCGTCTAGAATTGGTAGTTTTGATGCTATAATCGGTATGGATTGGTTGGCGACCGACCTCAATCGGTCATTGCGTTTTGTCGAGAAGATTGTTCGCCTCCCTGGAAAAATAAAACCTTGATTCATACCCATGTGATGGAAGTACCCAGGGAAAATGTTACACGTAACAAAACATCATTTACTTTCACAAACAAACAAAGTAATTACATGGAGAAAGTGATTCTATCTTTCTGGCACAAGTCACTACAAAAGAAATGAGACAAGTCGGCGAAGAAGAGACTTGGGACGTACCCACCCGTTCATGATTTCCTGGAAGTATTTCCAGAAGCTGCCGGGTCTACTCCGACTCGACAAGTGGAGTTTCAAATTGATTTGGTACCTGGTGTTGCACCTGTAGCACGGGCACCTTATCGATTGACGCCTTCCGAAATGAAGGAGTTATCTGAGCAACTGAAGGAGCTATCCGACAAAGGCTTTATAAGGCCAGATCTCGCCCCTGGGGAGCTCGGTCTTGTTTGTCAGAAGAATAGGAGGGTCCATTCCGGATGTGCATTGATTACCGGGACTGAATAAATTAACGGTGAAGAACGTTATCGCTTCCAAGGATTGTGGACATATTTGTCACGCTCCAAGGGTTGAGTGTCTACTCGAAGATTGACTTAAGATCAGGGATTCACAATTGAGGGTCGGGCAAGAAGACATCCGAAGACTGCCTTCAGGGACTCGTTATGGTCATACGGACTTTCAATAATGCCCGTTTGGTTTGACCCAACGACCTGCTGTGTTTTGGACTCATGAAACGAGTGTGCAACCTCACTGGACAAATTCGTAATTGTTTTATTGATGATTATTTTGATCTAGTCCAAGAGCAAGCAAGAGCACGAACAATGCATTGAAGATTAATATTGGATTTGATGAAGGAAAGAGGTGTGTATGCAAAGTTCTCCCAAATGTGAATTTGGCTTCTAAGGTACAATTCCTCGGTCACGTGATCGGATATAGTGAAGGAATTCATGTGGGATCCTAGCCAGATTGAATCCAGAAAGGATTGGGATTCTCTAAGTCGCCATGGAGATTCGTCCAATTCTTAGGTCTTGCTGGATACTATCGAAGATTTATCGAAGTGTTTTCCAAGATCGCCAAACCTATGACCAAGCTCACCCAGAAGAAGATTAAGTTTGACTGGGGCGATAAACAAGAAGCAGCTTTTCAGCTATTGAAGCAAAAGTTGTGCTGTTGCACCAATCCTTGCATTACTGAAGGTAAGCGAAGGATTTCATGGATATTTACTGCGACGCTTCGAAAGCAAGGGTTTGGGAGCTGTGTTGAGCAGAGAGAAAAAGTGATTTCTTATGCATCACGACAGTTGATAGTATTCATGAGGAAAACTAATACGACTCATGTTTAGAACTCGGTGCAGTGGTGTTCGCGCTTAAGATTGGGACATTATTTTTAATACGAAACCAGTGTACGGTGTTCACGATACAAGAGTTGCAACACATTTTAGATCAAAAAAGAGGTGAACATGACGGGCAACGACGATGGTTAGAAGTTACTAAGTGATTACGATTGCGATTTTCGTTTTTACCGGGAAAGTAGCAAATGTCGTTGCTGATGCTTAATGCAGGAAAGAACGAGAACCAACGCTAGTGTTCGAGCCTTGGTTATGACTATTAGTTTGGATTTTCCCAAACAGATATTAATATGCTCAAACGAGAAGCGCGAAAACCGTGAGAACATTAATTAGTGAAGGAGTGGGGGAATGTGGTTTGAATCAAATTTCCAGAAGCTATTAGAGAACAAAAAGTTGGAACCCCGTGCGGATGGAACATGTGCCTAATAATGGCAGGGTGGTTACCTTGTTAAGGCGATTTCGCGGACTGTAATATGCACGAATCCATAATAAAATACTCTATTTCATCCGGGTTATGACAAAATGTACCAAAGACATGAAGAAGTAGTTATGGTGGTCCACATGAAAGCTGGACTTAAGCACTTATGTTAACAAGGTGCATTGACCTGTGCATAAGGTCAAGGACCGCCGAACACCAAGGGGTGGGGGGGACCATCAGGGATAGTGGTACACCAAGATACCCTGAATGGAAGTGGGGTGGAATAACATCACATTGGATTTTGTCACGAAAACTTCCTAAGGAGTACCAAGGTGATGACACAATTTGGGTGATCGTTTGAACCACTCACTAAGTCTGCGATCTTTCACACCGATGAGTTGAGTCCAGGATCCTTTGGATAACTTGCAAGATTGTACCTAAAGGGAAGTGGGTCATGAGGATGGGATACCTCGTCTCAATCATTTGCGATCGTGACCCGTGATCGCATCAAAATTTCGGAGGTTATCTTCAGAGTGCTTTGGGTTCAAACTTGGTATGGAGTATGCGTACCATCCTCAAACAGCACGGGTAAAGCGAGAGGACATTCAAACTCTCGTGGATATGTTGCGTGCTTGTGCTATCGATTGAGAAAAGGGTTGGGTTAACCATTTGCATTAGTCGAGATTTCATACAACAATAAGCTATCACGCTAGCATAAGGCGCACCATTTGAAGCACTTATTATGGCTCGGAAATGTTCGTCACCTGTTTGTTGGATGAAGTTTGAGAAGCTCACAATATCGGTCAGAATGATCCAGAAACCCTGAGAAAATCATTCCGATGAAGCAAAGGATTGCAAGCTGCTCAAGTGATCGACAGAAGAGATATGTTACTTGAAGCGTACACATGAATTCAGTTATGGGGACAGGTCATGCTTAATGTCTCGCCATGGAAAGGGGTTGTACGTATATGGCAAAGTTTTAATAATCTAGGTATTTTGTACTTTAAGTTTCTCTAATTGTAATTCTAATTTATTCAAACAATCTTTAACTTTCATATAATAAAAAAGTCCAGAGTCCAAAAAAACAAAACATAAACTAAAATCTTAAAAAAGATCAAGCTACTTAACCAAATCTGTATCCTTATAGGATGGATTACTATGGACGCAACACCAACAATATTAGATGAACTTTAGAAGATCGTGGACTAGCGGTATAAACGGTTTGACGAGATGTGGATCTCATTGGTCAAAGTTCGAATGGAAACTCCTATTCGCAGTCCTCTCTGTCCATGAGTACCACTTGGGCATCGTGAAGACCCAATTCCCCAGTCATAAAAGAAATTTCCAAAACCTTCACCCAAGACACACCGTGTCAAGTGATTTGCATTTTAAGCCTAGTATGTCCCACGGCTCGTTTAGGATGGGAAAGTCCTCTAACACACTTGTGTTTTCAAGTCCTCTTGACGACGTCAATAACTGTGCCTATTTATTTTTATTATTGTACGTGATTTGCTTAAAATTGTAAACTAGTTATGTAAATCGCGTACGCCCAAAAATAGACGTTTCAATGTTAACACTGGGCATCATAAAAATTAAATGTTTACATCAGCTAAGGTGGCTTATATATTATTTTGAGGATAATTAATATCCATTGTTCATTTTATTTATTATCGGATAGTAAAGCTGTATAGTTTCGCGATAAATTGAGTTTAGCACTCCGGAACACGGAAAACTTTTCTACGCTTCAACAAATACCCACTTTTATACCGAATACATAAAAGTACATTAAATATATATATATAATCTTTGTTTAGCCGAAATTACTTACTCATGTATCAAAGATTACATGAAAATTGACATAATACTTGCATTCTTGGTCAATTCATAACCATACTCATTCTTGTCAACCCATTCAGTAACCTATACCTTGACAAAGAGGCCATACCTTGACCCCATGACTAAGACTTGCAATCCCTTAGGGGGACACCCCCTTATGTCTCCTTGACCAAGTATACCTTTTATATACATACAACTAACTCATACACACTTAACACTTAGATAAATTTTCACAAAACCTCTCTTTTGCTTCCATATAAGCTACGGCACAAAACCACCACCCAACTAAATCCATACAAAATTTTCTACAATCCTTACACTTCTATATACACATATCCTAAGATGTACTAAGACATTTGGCAAATGATTGTTAACCTTTCCAAGTTATAATCAAGAAAAAGGAAGCTAGGGTTTAATTAAGGAAGCTAAGGGTTTATAAAGTGCAAGTTTGGTTTTTGTGGCTAAACAAGGGTTTAGTACTTGTACATCATCATCATCATTCTTCCTAAGGTCCCATTTAAAACTCGTTATGTTGCTTTAATATCATTTAATTATTTGATATGATATTTCTATTTAGTTTATATCACCCATTTGGTTTTTAATCATGAAATGAAGTATTACTTGAAAATGGACCACATGGGCATTTCATTTATAATATGTTGTGTTAATCTTACATTATGTTACAAAGAGGATGAGATAATGTTGTTTCATATTGTTTTGTTTTGGTAAACCATGATTATGGTGATTAATTAGGTTATCAACTTCATTATATGTTTCAACTTTTAATAGAAAATACATAAGACATGTTAATATTGATTATGGAGTGTTTTAATCTGTTATAGAACACTAAAATATGGTCATGTGGAAAGAAATCACTTTTACACACTTGGTTATGGGTAAATGATTATTACAAAATCTAGTAAATTAGAGATTTCTTAAGTAAAGTTTGATCTTAAGTATTATCATTCATTAGTATAACCTTTGGTAACTTGGACACATATAGGACTATTATGGAACAAGGACAATCATATATGTATGATTTATAAAGTATATGATATTATGAGACTTGTGGTTATAGTAAAATACAAAAGTAATTAAGTATAAAAGAAAAGACCAAAAATGGAACTTATCAAACAAGCATAAACATTCTGTCCAAATCCGAATTTATACATACGCATCTTTATATTTTCTACAAGATCATACATTTCACGACGATTCCGAAAAAGTAAGAAAACTTGTTAAAGGAATTAATAACGAAAAGGTTACGTTAAAAACGAGTTATACGTTAATAAACGATGTCGTAAGAAAATTTTTATAAAAACATTTTTATAAAAATTAAAAACAGCAAAGGTTAGTATTTTTAACAAATAATACATATTTTTAGGATTCCAAAATGATAAGAATCGTAATTTTTCAATTAATAACGAGAGTTATGAATTGCGCAAGTTTCACGACAAATAATACTTTTATAAACTATTTTTATAAAGTTATATTCATGGACAGAAAAGTTATATTTTTTGTAAACCTCATAAAAAATAGAACACTTTCAAATTACGAGAACGTCCTCAAAAGATCACGCGCTCTCTTGTGAGGCTAGAACGACATAAAATACGACATTTCGGGGTTTTACGACGACAATAGATTTTTATAAAGCTCCGTCTGATGTGAACAGTAACATTTACTGTTCAACAGTAGTGATCCCGAAATTCAAAAATGTCCAAATTTCTGATTACTCGTTTCTGATACAGAAAAAGATGGACATAAAGAAACGCGAGAATAGGGTTTTAAAAACGCGAAAAGTTTACGCCAGTTTTTTTTTTTTACTATCACGTTAATTATAAAACGTTTTAAACTTATTAAAACACAATTTTTCCAAGACCATTAGTTGGTGATAGCGAGCTATATAGGACTATTTATGTGGTACCATCCCACAACACGTGACCTTACTACTTCACCTACCCCCCACTGTAGTTTCATTTAATGAGGGCCTTTCGGATGACGTTTCGACGGAGGTGTTGGAATTTACGATTGTAAAGTGTCCTAACTTCTCGACACGTCATGTTCATGACTCCTCTTTAATTATGATAGTCCCGAAGATTCGTACGATGTAACAACTATAGAATTATATTCAATATTGTTAGATTAAGTACTCGGTACTTATACGACCTTAATGTAACTAGGTTGCATTTGATCAATTCGCGTGGCACGTTATTTGTGATACACTTGGCATTACTCACTCAAGGTGAGTTCATAGCCCCACATTTTACATGCTTTTGTTTTTACAAAGTTTTTGGGGTGAAAAACATGCAATGCTTTACAATTGGACACAAGTGGTTAAGTTTCATGTTATGATTACGTGTTGCCTAAGTAGCGGATAAAAACCCATATTGAGCCCATTATTACATGATATGTTAATTGTGAGCCGCGAATGTTATTAAATAGATCTATTGGGTTTGATACACTCCGTCTCCGGGTGATTAGCTGATAACCAGATGAATGAAACGACACGTTTATACCATGTCGAATACATAGGAAGTTGCGGGTTAGAACATCACCTCGGGCAATCGGCCATTAATTGGCATCCATACATGTCAAGCATCAGTGTCATGAGCTTTACGAGCAAACGTAATTAATTTATATGATATTGATCTGTTGCAATTATTCATTACATGGAGAGATCTTGTGGTCCTACCATATATGATTTATCAAAACTATGATTCACCACACATTATGCGTGTTATGCGGTTGACGTGGTCGGTAGCTAAAGCAATGTTTTTCAGGGGTTCAAATAAGCCAAGGTGCGATGGATTAATTGGTGGTTTTGTTTAGATGTCATGCATTAAAGATTTTGTCGATTTCATTTTGTTATTGTTATGGGTAAAAAATCTTTGTATTTTGATCAATACGTGAACAAGTTAAGCTTCGGGCTTATGTACAGATTACTTTGTTAAATCCAATGTATCATTTTCAAATGACTGTATTGGTCTTTCTATATATCTTTGTGTCTGTTGATTCATGAAGTACACGCCCGGACCCATGATTTCCGCTGCGACCCAATTTGGGGGTGTTACAGATGGTATCACAGATAAGAGCCAAGGTTATAGAGAAACCAGGTCAAATGTTTTTGTGGACTATAACCGTTTTCAAAGATGTTTCATAAAATAATAGAGAATTACAAGGACATACATATGTGCATACATTCATGCTACACTGCCTGTTGCAATAGTGGTTGGAATAGATGCATTCATAATTGATATACATGTTAAGTTATAAACTGTATATTTACTATAAGAGTCTTATATTAACTACATAATATAGCTAATTTTGAATTTCGATTCAAGTCATGTCGGATTCGGACGAACCAAGGGTTACACAACAGAGATTCTCCCAGTCCATATAAGACTTATGGATATAGGTTCACTAGAGCCGATGACCATGGTTCCAGATGCACCACCTTCACCTGAGGACCCAGCCGTATGCTGAGGGATGCCTACCTATGCACAGGCACCAGATTATGTGGGAGAGTTCCTGAGGCAGTACGGAGTGAGGATGGCGATGCGGCCCTGAGGAGGACCTATATGACTATCTGCTGATGGAGGAGATGATGGAGACGATGAGATGGACATTTGAGGAGGATGAGGAGACGATATGGATATCGATGGATGATGAGGAGGCTTGAGGCTGACGAGATGATGTTGAGATTGACACAAGATGTACCAGGATATGAAGAAACTATATTGGTGGCCCAATATGAAAGCTAATATCGCCACCTATGTTAGCAAGTGTCTGACCTGTGCTAATTTCTAGGCCGAACTTCAGAAGGCATTGGGTACAAGTTTAGATATGAGTACTGCATATCATCCGCAAACTGATGGACAAAGCGAGAGAACCATCCAAACTCTCGAAGATATGCTTAGAGCTTGTGTGATCGACTTTGGAAATGGTTGGGTTAAACATTTGCCATTAGTCGAGTTTTCATACAATAACAGTTATCATGCTAGCATTAAGGCTGCACCCTTTGAGGCACTTTACGGTAGAAAATGTCACTCGCCTGTTTGTTGGGCTGAGGTTGGAGAAGTTCAACTCACCGGTCCAGAGATAGTTCAAGAGACGACTGAGAAAATCATTCAAGTTAAGCAAAGGATGCAAGCCGCTCGTGATAGGCAAAAGAGCTACGCTGATTTGAAGCGTAAGCCGATGGAGTTTGAGGTTGGAGATAAAGTGATGCTCAAGGTTTCGCCTTGGAAAGGGGTTGTACGTTTTGGCAAACGAGGGAAATTAAATCCCAGGTTTGTTGGACCTTTCAAGGTAATAAAAAGGGTTGGAGATGTTGCTTACAAGCTCGAGCTTCCTGAGGAGCTGAGCAGAGTTCATAATACATTTCACGTGTCCAACTTGAAGAAGTGTCATGCCGACGAACCCTTAGCCGTTCCGTTAGATGGACTTCATTTTGATGACAAGCTTTAGTTTGTCGAGGAACCTATAGAGATCACAGATCGTGAAGTTAAACGGTTGAAGCGAAGCCGTATCCCATTAGTCAAGGTTCGATGGAACTCCAAGAGAGGTCCAGAGTTTACATGGGAACGCGAAGATCAATTCCGGAAGAAATACCCACATCTGTTCTCAAAGACCGGGCCGTCGTCAAGTGCTGCGTCTTAAGCCTTGAGGACAAGGCTCAGCTAACCGGGGGAGACTATAACACCTCGTGTTTTAGGACAATGTACGACGTTAATAAAGTCACTATTTATTTTTAGTATTGTACGCGTTTGTTTTTAATGGAAATCGTTAAGTTAAATCGCGTAAGCAAGAAATAATCAGTTAACGTAAACGGGCATCAAGCAAATTATTGTTTACGTCAAACAAGGGTTAAGTAATTATTTTGAGGATAATTATTAACATTACACAAGTTATTTTATCGGATACGTGAAAGTGTTTACGTTTCGCGATAAATGACAATTAGGTTTTCCCGGAAACCCTAAAAATTAACGTACGCTTCAACAAATACCTACGTTTATATACAATGATCGAAGTTTATAAAACTTTATGCATATGTATATATATATACACGTCTCATAAGTATATACAAGATAACAAATACTTTACAAAATAACCAAGACATTACAAGTATACTTTTATATAAAAACTACACTTTACATTTTTATATAAACTTTTTACTTACACTTTCTTTTATAATTACACAAGTAATACAAAGTATATAAAAGAAAAGTAACTAGGAACATAAGCCCTAGAAATCATGGGATGATTTCTATTAGAGGGAACCATAAGACATAAACCATTAAGGTCCTTGTTTCCCTCCCCCTTGGTCCCCTTGTCCCCTTGAAAACCCACGGCACAAGGCCCCCCCTCCCCTTTGAATTCTTGGTCAAACTTGGCTAACAAATATCTAGTTTCCTCCTCCTATAAATACAAGCACTTGTATGTGAATTTACATACACTCTTTTACTTAGCAAATTTGTTTTCTTTTCTCTCTTTTGCTCTCCAAAACCCACGGCTCCAATAAGCCATCCAAACAAATCATACGAAATTTTTCTACAATCCATACAAGCCTATACACATCAATCCTAAGACACACTAAGGTGTTTACAAGCATTGGTTCTTCATTTGCAAGGATTTAAGAAGAAAAGGGAAGATTAGGGTTTCAAACCTAATCTAGGGTTTATAAGCTTGTAAGCTTTGGTTTTGAGTCTAAACACGGGTTTAGCACTTATTTCTCATCTCATACATCATCCCTAAGGTCTTCCTAATTCCTTTATACTTTTTATTATCATTATTTTATGTGTAATATGTTATTTATGGCTAAATCACCACTAAGGACTTTTTAATATGTAAAATGAGTTTTCACTTATGTTTATGAATTTATGCACTTATTCTTATGTCATATGGTTATATATATCATGGAAAAATGAATGTAAAAGTATGTTAACATATGGTTTAAGTATAAACATGTTTAAGTATAAATTAGGGTTTATAAAGTTAATGAAACAAGCTTTTTATAAATGAATACATTTGGATAATACAAGGGCTGTTTTAGTTCGAATTTCATACAGTGGGTTTGACCTCATATAAAAATAATACGCCTCATGACGATTCCAAAATGATAAGAAACTCAAAAAAACGATTTATAACGAAAAGTTACGTTAATTACGAGTTTACGAAGAGAAATCTTTTATAAAAACTATTTTTATAAAAATCACTATTCATTACAGAAACTTATGTTTTTAAAACATCTAATATATGATATAACTTTTAATTACGAGATCGTACTCGAAAGAATCGCTAAAAACGGACCTATAACGAATAAACTACGACATTTACGATAATTAAAGTTTATAAAAGTAATTTTATAAACTATGAACAGTTAAAAGAATATTCATCAGTGGACCAACTTTATAATAGAAATTATATACATCTTTAATAAACGAAGACGCAATCGAAGGAATCACTAAAATCGGGATTAAAACAGTAAGTTATTACGATTACAAGTAACGACTAATTGAAACCCTAAAACGTGTAAGGAGTGTTATGAACAGTAAAACCTATTCACACCAGAATCTTAAAAACTTGAAAATGTAATATCTTGATCACTCGTCTTACTATGAAGACGTGGGCGTATGAAACGCGAGGCAACAGACTTCAACGACCAATTCTCTATGTCATTTTACAAAATGTATATTTTTAAACGTTTTCACTTTATAAATTATTATTTACAAACGATTAGTAGGTGATTATGCTTTATAGAATATAAGTGGTATTAAAGTGCTAAATACTAGGAGTTTGCATAATGAGGCCTCTTCGGATGGCTATGGACAGTTGTTGGATTACGATTTAAAGTGTCCTTAACTACCTCGTACGTCATGTCATGGAACTCTTTAAAAAAAAAAAAAAAAAATTTATGATAGCCGAACGATAGTAGATATAACAACTATAGGTTTAGATTAATGTTATTAATTAAGTAACCTCGTACTTATTCGGACCTATATTGAATTAGGTTGCATTCGGGAATAATGTGTAGCATTTCCCACACTTAATATAAATTATCAGATCACTCACTTGAGTGAGTTCAAAGCCTACAATTTTACAGTTTTATGATTTACTATTATTTGGGGTGGAAACGTGTTTTGTTTTTTACAAATTGGACGCAAGTGGATATTTTGCATAACTGATTAATGGTTTGCTAAGTAGTGAAACCAGTTAAGACCATTATCATGAACTGTCATATGCATAAATGTAGTTGGGAATACATTATGTTGTGCGCGAAGTTATTTAATAGATTTATTTGGGAAACGAACTCCCCGTTCGGTGACTAGCGATCACCGCGGTTACGAACGTTATGGCATGTCGCATTAGGGATGTTTGGTTAGAACATCATTTGGGCTGAGTAGCAATATTTGCGATACAAGACTGTCGAGCTTCAGTGTCATGAGCTTAGTGTAAATGTAATCTGGTTTTGTGATTGTTTACATATGTTGTAACATCACGGGAAAGTCTTGCTGTCCTGCATAATTTAAATACATAAACCTATGAATTCACCAACATTTTTGTTGACGTTTTAAGCAATGTTTTCAGGAGGTCAATAGGCACGAGGTGCCAAGGATGCATTGGGTTACGTTTTGGATTGCACGCTTAAAGACTTTTATATCACATTTTGGGAAATCTATGTCATCTTTTGTAATATTAAACAAGGAACAAGTTAAGCTATAAGCTTTTGTAATATGTCTTTTAATTAAATCCAATGTATCAATTTAAACGACTTTTGTGTCGTTCTTATATATATCTTGTGTTGTTGATCTTGAAGTAACACGCCCCAGATCCTTATTCCGCTGCGACCCATTTTGGAGGTGTTACATAACCCGAGTCTTTGGCTGATTTTATGTATAAAAGAAATGCATTGTACTAGTTTTAAAAAGGTATTAAAGAAGGAAGGGTTAAAGTTGCCAAGTTGCCAAAGTTCTTTTCTATAAATAGCCACTAATACCTCTCATTTTTCTTTTTACAAATTTGTTACTCCTTCCTCCTCTTTCTTTTTGTTCGCTGGCCACCACAAAGAAACCACCACCACCACTTCATTTCTGACATGCAATTAAATCCGTTTATAAAATCTTAATCCTTGTTTCAAGAGCTACAAATCCCACTATAAAAACCTCACATGCATTAAGTTTTGAAGAAGTTGGATTTTAGGTCAAGTTCTAATGATTTCAAGTATAAGTGTGTGTTTAAAGTGGTTAGATTGTTGTTATTAGCAAGTTGGTTGATTGAAAAGGTTCGGTTTGTTTGGGTTGTGTACTCGTCCGTACGGTTCAACAAGAGGGAAACCATAGTCGAGTTTTGTTCTAGCTTTGTGAGTATTTTAATTGTGTTTTTGAGTTGATTAATTAGATTGTTATTGCATGTATATGATTATTGCTAGATGATTCAAGTGTGGAAAATATTGAAAGCGTGTATTGTGATTGACTAAGTTTTGATGGTTTTGGTATAATTACATAGACTAGTTAAGCGTATTTTGATAGTCAGATTATGTCAAAAATGTCATTTTCATGGGTTTTGGGTTGACTTTGTTTGACCAAAAAGTTTGACTTGACCCGTGGCGTGTCGAGAAATTTTTGAAATCTATTTTAGGATTTTGAAAATGATAAATGATGTTCTAAGCTCGGACTTGTAACTCCTAAAATTCAACAGTCTTCAGTTGACAAACAATGTTTGAAAATTGCTAAGAAATAATTACTTTTGGAAAATGATCGACTCTTATAACAAATCATGTCTCAAGATGTTCTTCTTACTATGATGAATTCTATGTGTTTGATTGGTGAATCTGTGAATATGGAAAGAAAGAGAAATGAATCTTGTGATAAGTGTTTCAATCTTGATGCTGAGCTTTTGAAAACACAAAATGCGCATGATGGTCTTTTGAAAAGTTACTCACAACTTAAAACACATTATGTTTCTCTTGAATTGTCAATTCAACTTAATCAAGAAATTTTTCAAAAAGATGAATCTTGTGATAATCAAAATGCTCTTGAAATTCCAGAATATTTTAAAAATAATGATTTGCAAGCTCAGCTACAAGACAAAGACACTAACATTTGTAAGTTGAAGGAAATTATAAAATCAATGAGAGAAAAGTCCAAGGAAGAGAATGTCAATTATGATTATTGTGAAATTGACACCAAAAATGTGGAACTAAAAAATAGTGTGGCAAAATTGCTTTCAGAAAACGAGCGTCTTTGTAAAGAAATTAATCATGTGAAACATGTTTTTAAAGATCAGTTTGACTCAATCAAAAATACACGTGTTCGTACTAAAGAACAGTGTGACTCTTTAATTGATAAACTGAACTTAAAATCTATTGAAAATGAGGATTTAAAAGCTCAAATTCAAGATAAGGTTTTTGTGATAACATCATTGAAAAACGATTTACAAAAATTAAAAGGAAAAGAAATTGTTGATATTGCTGCACAAATACTATCTGCCAACACTATTGTTCCAGGCATGTTCAAGCTAGACTTAGAACCTTTGGCTCCTAGGTTATTGCAAAATAAGGAAGCTCACATAGACTACCTTAAGTACACTCAAGAACAAGCTAATATTCTTCAAGAAATAGTCAAACAAGCTAAAGCAAACCAACCTTTAGATAATGACTTAGACTTTGCCTCTAAGCATGCTCAACGAATTCAGGAGTTACTTCTATATGTTCGAGATACATGCCCTAATGCGATTAAACTTAGTGCGAAAAAGGTTGTTGTCACACTCAAAAATAATGTCCAGAAAGTTAGGTTTGTTGAACCTCTTACATCCTCAAGCCTTTTTGATTTTGTGAAAAATATGAGTAGCCGTGCTAAATCTGCTAAGAAACCTAAAAATCAAAATATTTGGAAACCTATGGGTCATGTATTCACTGAAGTAGGACTTAAGTGGAAACCAACAAGCAGAACTTTCACTATTGTTGGTAACTCATGCCCTTTAACTATGATTACTTCAGCTAACATAGTGCCTCCTAAGAAAACCACTTCCCACTCTGTTGAAATACAAAAACCAGAGCTTAAAGTCTACAGCAGGAAACCCAAAAACGTTAAAAATGTAGGTTCGAGTAAAAAGGCCAAGATTGTAGAATCTAAGAATGCTAACCACTCAGAACCCAATAATGCTTGGGGATCTAATGCTACAGATATTCCATCGTCTTCTTCTCTTGTCATGACAGGTTGTCCAGATTGATCTCTGGTATCTGGACTCCGGATGTTCAAAACATATGACAGGGAACCGCTCTCAGCTCATGAACTTTGTTAGTAATTTTTTTGGTACAGTTAGATTCGGGAACGACCAGTTTGCAAGGATTATGGGGTATGGTGACTATCAGGTGGGAAATGTTACTATCTAAAGAGTATACTACGTCGAGGGGCTTGGACATAACTTGTTTTCTGTTGGTCAATTTTGCGACGCAGATTTTAAAGTCGCATTTCAAAAAAACACTTGCTTTATTCGTAATTTAGAGGGTGTTGATCTACTTTCAGAATCCTAAGACAAATTTTTTTACATAATTTCTCTTGATGACATGCTTAAAACATCTCCGATCTGTCTTCTATCTAAAGCGTCAAAGACTAAGGGCTTGTTATGGCATCGTCGGTTATCACATCTCAACTTCGGTACTCTTAACAAGCTAGCTAAAGACGGTCTTGCACGAGGCATTCCAAGACTTAAATTTCAGAAAGATCATCTGTGTTCAACATGTACATTAGGAAAAAGCAAGAAATCCTCTCATCAACCCCAAACTGAAGACACTAACCAGGAGAAACTATATCTTTTGCATATGGATTTGTGTGCCCCGATGCGTGTGGTGAGTATTAATGGGAAAAGGTATATCTTAGTGATTGTTGACGATTACTCATGATTTACTTAGGTCAGATTTTTAAGGACAAAAGATGAAGCTCCTTAGGCCATCATCAAATGCATCAAAATATATTCAAGTTCGTTTGAATGCCACTATTCGTAATGTTCGAACAGATAATGGAACCGAATTTGTCAATCAGACACTTCGTGAATTTTATGAATATGTTGGCATCTCGCATCAAACATTTGTTGCCCGTACTCCTCAGCAGAACGGCGTTGTCGAAAGGCGAAACTGAACTCTTGTAGAAGCTGCTCGTACAATGTTAATATTTTCTAAAGCTCCATTATTTTTATGGGCCAAAGCAATCAATACAGCATGTTACACCCAAAACCGTTCTTTAATTCGCCTTTGATACAACAAAACTCCATATGAGCTTATGCAAGATAAGAAACCGGATTTATCATTCTTTCATGTCTTTGGTTCACTCTGTTATCCTACCAATGACAATGACGACCTGGGTAAATTAGATGCAAAAGCTGACATTGGTATTTTTGTTGGTTACGCGCCCGCAAAGAAAGCGTTCAGAATCAACAACAAAAGAACCCGAAAAATTATAGAAACAATTCATGTGACATTTGATGAGCTGACAGCTATGGCTTCTGAACAATTCAGTTCAGGACCTGGGCTTCATTCTATGACTCCTACTACATCCAATTCAGGAATCGTTTCAAACTCTGTTTGTACCAACCCGAGTTTCAGGTCAACGTTTATCCCGAGCTATGATAATTATTTTTCTACGTAATTGATTTTAGTCATTTATGCTATATGAGGTTTGGTGAAAATTTCTGTTTATTGGGAAATTTCAAGCCGTGATTGAGTTTCTATTTGTTTTAGCGTCCGTGAAAGTTAGAAAAAATTTTATATTGTCGCTCTGAGAGCGTGATTATTTTATTTTTTGTATTTTATGGCGTTTCCCTAAGTTTTTGTAAAAACCGTGTTTAAAGGTCGTGTTTTACGTGATTTAACATTTTATTAAATGTTTTAAAGTAAATTAGTGGGACGGAATAAAAATATTTATGAAAGTGGTGTGACCCGAGTCTTTGGCCGAATAAAATGACAAAAGGAAACACTTGTACTAATTTTGAAGGACTAATAAGGATGGAGGGACTAAAAGTGTCAAATGGTTAAACTTGTTTCCTATAAAAGGAAGTCATACACTTCCATTATTTCTTTTATCAAAATTTTTGTTCTTCTCCTCCCTTGTTCACTCTCCACGACCGGCCAAACAAACACACACCCAAATCCGGTTAATTTCCGACATGCAATATAATCCGTTTAAAAAATATTAATCCTTGTATCGAGGCCTACACATCCCACTAATAAAATCCCACATGCAATGAGTATTTTGAAAGTTAGGAATTTGGTCAAGTTCTTGTGATTTTGATCTTAAGAGGGTGTTTAGTGTTGCTAGATTAGTGTTATTAGCAAGTGGTTTGATTGAAAAAGTTTTTGTTGTTTGGTTTGAGGTGTACATTCGATTCGAACCACAAGGGGGGAAACCAAAATCAATTTTTGTTATAGCATTGTAAGAATTCTAGTTATGTTATAGTGTGGTAAATTTGATGTTATTGGGTGTATTATGTTATATGCTATAGGATTCAAGAGCGAAAATTATTGAAAGCGCATTTGGTCATTGATTGAAGTTTGATGGTTTTAGTATATGTAAATAAGCTAGTTAAACATGTTTTGATAGTTGGTTTACGTCAAAAATGTCATTTTAATGGGTTTTGAGTTGACTAAGTTTGATCAGAAAGTTTGACCGCCTCGTAGCGAGTCGAGAAATTTTCAAAAGTTATTTTTGATAATGAGAAGTGATAGTGTTTGCCTTTAGCTACGTTTCGCTAGGTGCCTCGTCACGTAACTCTTAATAATGAATGTTTTACGGCCAAGTCAAGTTTGGTTATTTTTTGTGTAAAAGTCAACTACGAAGTTTGACTTTTGAAAGTCAAACTTGCGTATAATTTTGAATATGGTTTGTAATGAGCAATGGGTTGTAATGCTAGTTAATTGATGACGAAATATGAAGTTCGGATTATATTATCCTTACTTTCGGCAACTTTCTAAAAATATAAACTTTATGGAAAACGTTGTGATAGTGTTAGTGCGTCAAAGTGAAATGTTTTGTGTCGCACTTGAAGATTGTAGTATATGATTGTATATACGTAATAGTGATATATATATACGTATATATATACATATATATATATATATGTATATATATGTATATATGTATATATATGTATATATGTATATATTATTTAGATATATATAGTAGTATATCATATATATATATAATATGCAAGTAGCATATATGAATTATTATACTTTTGGTCAGTACCGCTATATATGTATTATATAGGTCGCAGTTGAGACGTGAAGTTATTTGCGCTTGTTGATTTGATTGAATTGGATCTTTTGCTTAAGGTGAGTTCATAGCCTCGCATTTAAATATTTTGATTGTTTTATAAACCCGCGAGGGGGATACATGTTTGTTTTATAAATCGAACACATATGATTTTATGGTATGCTGGACCTGATTATGAGATTGTTTCTCATAAGTAGCTATTGTCGAAGTCCTTATTTAATGAACTGTTTAATCGCCTAGTGAGGTGAACTCTAATGCTTTAAATATTCCATTGGGTTTGGCCACCACGTCCGGGGTTTGACTCCTTGTGAAACTCCCTGTCATATGGATGGTTTTGTTGTTAGAAGTAGTAGGCATATGTCAATAAATACCTTGTTTGGGGCAATTTGGATATGAAAAGATTATCATGTTTGTTTACGTTCGTGTCATAAGGCTTAATGAGTGCAAAAGAAAAGAGAGGTTCTACATTATGTTGTTGGCAATGTTTTCTCCGAGAACTATTATGTGTTTCACAGATTAATTCTTATAAGATTATTTTAAACTCTATGAACTTCACTCACAATTTGTGATGTTTTAAACATGTTTTTATCCCAGGGTAACCAAGATGAGAACGATGGTGGTGGGTTGTCAGTGCGTGTGATGATTTGGTGAAAGACTACTTATGTGTTCCTTGTCTTTCAAAAACAATATCTCAATGTGTTTTAAAACAATGTCTTTAAATTTGAAACAATTAATTTTCAAATGTTGTATGGTTGTGGTTACGATTCCTGTGGGGACCTAAACGCATTTTTCTTTGATTAATAATGGAAGACATGTTGGTAAAACTTCTCATTTGGGTCGTTTTCTATTATCTTGGTGTATTGTGCTATTTAGTAACACCCAATTGCATTTCAGTCATGCGGCATCCAAAAGTTGGAGGTGTCTTACTAGCAGTGGTATCAAGAGACTCAGGTTATAGAGAACTAGGTCAAGTCTTTTTGAAAACCTAAACTATAACGCTTCTACACGCACGCCAAGACTCCTTGTTGCCATTGATCACATATAGAAAGAGAAGGTATATTTATGCATGTGTTGTATGCATAAATTTTTATGTATTGGTATATTTATGCATGTGTTGTATGCATAAATTATTATGTATTGGTATATTTATGCATGTGTTGTATGCATAAATTGTTATGTACTGATATATTTATACATGTGTTGTATGCATAGATTGTTATGTATTAGTTTATTTATGCATGTGTTGTATACATAAATTGTTATGTATTGGTATATTTATGCATGTGTTGCATGCATAAATTGTTTTGTATTGGTACATTATGCATGTGTTGTATGCATAGAATGTTATGTGATTATATGATAATTATTATTATATATGTTTGGAGTATATTTGAGGTATATACTAAACGAGAATGTCACAAAATGTGAATTTTTGTTTGTTGCGCCTTTATGCGAACTGTTATGTTGGATAATAGTATTCTTATTGGAACGCTATTGAATAAGTATTATATGATATTTCTAGATTATCATGGGAAATGTAATTCCTCCCGATCATGTGGATGATTTACCCGTAGTTGAGCCGAATCAACACGGTGATGTTTTGGTTATTCTTGAGCCTGTCTTAGTGGGGGGGGGGCGGGGGAATTGTAGACAGTGGACCAGAAGAGGAAGAATTTGAGGAAGAAAAAGAACCTCAAGAAGAAGAAGATGATATGGAAGTTGATATTGATAAAGATGATAATGGGCCAGAGTTGACATATCCTTATGAAGAAATGGATCCTCTTAACCCTCCGCCACCTGCTTCTGAGTCATAGCCTGAGGATGTGATTAAGGTCAAGGACACGGTTGAGTTCGAGGATGAGACTGTTCCTGCTAGTGTCCATGAGGTAGGTGAGTCATCTACTGCCCCTTTCCTTCAAGAGGACAGTGATGGTCTGTTTCCTGGTCTCATGAGGAGGGACATTAACTCTCTTTTTGGTCGGATGACTTCTCTTTCAAGACGACTGTGTGGTCGCGAGACGGCGCATGCATTGGTCGAGAAGAAGGGGAAAGAAAAATACGAGTATTATGGTAAGCTGATTTTAGATTTGGGTAATGAAGTGCGATCTAGTACGGAAGAAGGAATGGTTGCAATGAAAAATCTAGTTAGAAAGCTTGGTAATGCTGAAGAAAAAGCTGAGTGTAAGAAATTGAAGAAGGAACTGGAAGAAGCAAGGTTTAGCAACACACTTCTTCGTATGCAGAACGAACGAGTCGAGAGAGATCTCTACCGGACTAGAGTTCGAGCTCATGAGTTCTATCGAGAGATGATTCGTAGGGGATTTGTGTTTGAAGAAAGACCAAATGAGACTATCGATGTTCCAGTTGAAGATGAGAAGAGTCCATCAACTGAGCCGTGATGATCTCCTTGTGATTCTTAGTAGTCTAGTTTCAATTGTAGTTCCTTTTATTGTGTAATCACTAAACTGAATCTTCAGTTAGTAGACTTGATGCTATTGGTTGTAATGATTTGTATCATTTCATGAAACAATGCAATTATGTATTAATTCTTTTGTGATGAATAATGAATGACTATCTTTTGATTACTACTTGATGTTGTGTAACTATGGTTGTGATCGATTTGTCATTGTACCATGTTATGAGTATATCATGTTGTGAATGCTTATCAAGTTATTTTCTATGTGACGTGACATAATCATGCCTCCAAAGTCTACACCTTTGACTCAAGTTGCTGTTCGGCGAATGATCAAAGAAAGTGTCGATGCCGCTATTGCTGCTGAGCGGGCAAGACATGCGAATGCTGGAAATGATGCGAGAGGATCTGGACCAGTTAGGGGTCAAGATCCCGCACGTTTTATTCGTGATTGCACTTTTGCTGGATTTATGAAGTGCAATCCTGCTGTTTTTTGTGGTATTGAAGGAGCTGTCAAATTACGAAGATGGTTTGAGAAAACTGAGAGTGTTTTGGAATCAGTAAATGTGCAGAAGACAAGAAGGTAAAGTTTGCTGCTGCTACACTATAAGGACCTGCTTTGACTTGGTAGAACTCTAAGGTTGCAACCATGGGTTTGGGGACTATGAACCGAATGCCTTAGACTGAAATGAAACAATTGATGACCACAGAGTTTTGCCCAGTGAAAGAAATTCAAAGAATGGTGCACGAGTTGTGGAACCTGAGGGTTAAAGAGTATAACATTGTTGCTTATACTCAGAGATTTAATGAGTTAGCTTTGATGTGTCCAAAAATGGTTAAACTGAAAAGTGTGAAAGTGGATGCTTACATCCAAGGATTGTCTGAGAACATCATGGGTGAGGTCACTTATTCTAGACCTACCAATTTGAATGAAGTTGTGTGTATGGCCCATAAGTTGATGGAACAAAAGTCGAAAGCTAGGGATGAAAGGATTCTAGAAGGAAAGAAGCGAAAGCGGGAGAACTTTCAAAGTAGGAACAGTAGTGGTAAGAGCAACCACAAGGATAACTCACGCCAATCTTCGCAAAATAATTAAAAGAAAGGGAATGCGCGAGCTATGACTACTGCTCCGACTGAGGGAAAGGTGTCTTCTGGATCACTTCCTGTGTGTGAACGTTGTTTTACTCGCCATGTTAGTCCATGTATGATCAAGTGCCACAAGTGTGGAAAGGTTGGGCACAAATTGAGGTATTGCAAGGAAAAGAGTGTTGCCATGGGTGCTAACACTCGGCCTGTTTAGACTTGTTATGATTATGGTGAGCAAGGTCATACGAGGAACCGATGTCCAAAAAAGATTGTTGGGAATTATAGATTTGATGAGACAAAAGAACAAAAGAATGAAACAAAAGGATCAAAATCGTCATTAAAGACTTCTACAAGATGTAGGAGAAATATGAAGATTCTAGAAGATCTCCTTAAGAAGATAAAGATAACATAAGATATTCCTTAATATTTAAAAAGATTTAGTTGTCTAATGTTTATCTTCCTTTGTAAGTCTTAAGATAGGAGCTAGTTATGAGATAGAGTTAGCTGATGGAAGGGTAGTTAGTACGAACAATGTTTTGAAAGGTTGCACTTTAAATTTAGTGAACCATATTTTTGAAATCGATCTTATACCGATTGAGCTTAGTACGTTTGACGTCATCATCGGTATGGATTGGCTTGTCAAGCACGATGCCGTTATCGTCTGTGGCGAGAAAGTTGTTCGTATACCGTACGGAAACAAGATGTTGATAGTCAAAAGTGACAAGGGTGTGTCTCGACTAAAGGTCATATCTTGTATTAAGGCTCGTAAGTATGTTGAGCAAGGTTGCCATTTATTTTTGGCATACGGGACGGAGAAGAAATCAAAAGAGAAACGATTGGAAGACGTGCCTGTAATTCATGACTTTCCTGAGGTATTTCTGGAGGAGTTGCCAAGACTACCACCACCGAGGCAAGTAGAGTTTCGAATTGATCTAGTACCAGGGCTGCACCTGTTGCACGTGCTTCATATAGAATGGCATCGTCCGAGATGAGAGATTTGTCGGTACAATTACAAGACCTGCTGGAGAAAGGATTTATTTGTCGAGTCTCACCGTTGGGAAGCACCGGTGTTGTTAGTAGCAAGAAAGATGGATTTTTAGAATGTGTATTGATTATCGCGTAGTTTGAACAAGTTGACGTCTCAAGATCTTATCTCTCCCGAGGACTCGACAATTTATTTTGTTTGACCCAGACTGCAAGGTTTCTAACGTGTATTTTCTAAGATCGATAATCTACTGCGATCAGGATAATCACCAGTTACGCATTAAAGAGAGGAGATATTCCAATTAATGCATTTAGAACCTCGGTATGGTCACTTTGAGTTTCCATAGTGATGCCGTTTGGATTGGACTAATGTGCTGTTGTGTTTATGGACATTGATGAATCGAGTATGCAAGCCATAATCTTGATAGTTCGTTACATTGTGTTCATCAATGATATTTTGGTTTATTCCTAAGGACGAAGAAGAGCAATGGTAGGCATTTTTAAAGATTGTTTTGGAAGTGATTAAAGAAGAAGAGTCTTGTACGAGCCTTTTGGGAGAGTGTTTCAAAGTGTGTATATTTTGGATAGATGCGAGTAACAATTTCTTGGTCATGTGATTGATCGTAGTAGTGTTCATATTGATCCTGCCAAGACCGAAGCCATTAAGAATTGGGCTGCACCAACGACGCCAACGGAGGTGAGGCAATTTCTTGGATTGGTTGGTTACTATTAGAGGTTAATTGAAGGTTTTTCTTTGATTTATAAGCAGCTGACTAAGTTGACTCAGAAAGATAAGAAATTCGAGTGAGGGAAAAGAAGAAGATGAGCTTTTTTAGATTGAAGAGAAGTTATGTAATTGCACCGATCTTAGTGTTGCTGAAGGAACAGAGTTTAGTGGTATATTACGAGTGCGTTACTTAAGGTTATAGAGCCGTTGTTGATGCGAAGAGAGGAAGGTGGATAGGTATGCTTCTAGACAATTGAAAGTCCGTGAAGAGAATTAACCTACTTCTCGATTTAGAATTAGGAGCGTTGTTTTTGCTTTATGTTATGGAGACATTATTTATATGGAACGAAGTGTGTGGTTTTCACCGATCATTAAGAGGCTACAATATATTTTGAATAAGGACAAACAGCCAACATGAGAACAACATGAGAAGGATTGAGTTGTTTGATGTGATTATGATTGTGAAATTCGGTATCATCTTGGAAAAGCGAATGTTGTGGCTGAACCTTAAAGTCAAAGGAAAGATAAGTCTTTAGTGTTCAAGCTTTGATGATGCTTGTTCCAATGATTACCAAGCAGATTCGTGAAGTCAGAAAGAAGTGATGAAAAGAAAGAATGTAAGGCAGAAATTTGAGGGAGATTGATACAGCTATATTCTGTTTCAACATGATGAACAAGTTGTTTTGGGATTCGTCGTTTTGGTTTTTTCTATTCTCTCCGAAAAAATTGTTATTAAAAAAAATCTATGTGAACCTCTATCAAGTTGCTTCTCAAGATTTCTCTACGTTTACAAGTTTAACTCCAGTCAGATCGAAGACCTCCGCTCCAACTGCGGGGGGGGGGGGGGGTATTAGATGAATATATTAAATTAATTGATAATATTAGTGAGTCATAGTTGACTCTTATATTTTGTATGATTATATTATCCTTGTCATGCTTTGTTGTAAATTAGATGTAGGCTTTATCTTTATCTTGGCTCAAGCCTATCTCTTGTATCCTATATATACTGTATGTTTTATGAAGATAATCAAGGAAATCAATTAACCTTCACGGGGTTTATTCATCATCTAACAGAGTTACTACTGCCAGTACTACTTTACTACTGTTGGTTCAAGATTGATACTGTTATTAAAGACTGAAGAAATAGACTAAGTAGTTAGTACTGCTAGTTATATTAGTTAGTATTGCCAGTACAAATGTTAGTACTATCAGTATAGTTAGTATTGTTAGTTAATAGTTAGTGTTGTTAGTATTATATAGTTAATACTGCTAAAGTGATATGCATGAGATATATTAGGAATAGATATGCATTATCATTATACGCGGTTTGTAAAGCCCATTAGGGTTTCCTTGGTGTATAAAAGGAACCCTACGGCATAGTTAGAACAGAGAATTCATAGTTAGTTATTCTGTAACCTTAGTAGAATATTTGCAATCAATATATTCAAGTTTAGTATTCATTGTTCTTCTTAGTATTGCAAGTTAGATTTCGCATAACTTGTAGTATTCACAATCATAGTTCGCTTATAGTTAGTTTTGATTATCCCAGGTTAACTAAGCTTGAAAGGCTAAAGAAGATCTGTTTATTTGGGACTTCACAAGTGGTATCAGAGCTTGTGGAGAAACTCTGAATAAGAAGAAATTTATCAGATCTAGATCTCTTCCTATAATACACAATGTCTGGTGAATAACTTGCAACACAATTAGCACCAATAGAATCTCCTTAAATGGTGTCTACTATAAAACTTCCTATCCTCAAGAAGGGTGAATATACTCTTTGTAGTAAGAGAATGGAGTAGTATATCACTAACACAGATTATAGTTTGTGGCAAGTGATCTTGAATGGTGATGGTCCTATACAAGTAACAACTGATGAAAAAGGTATTGAAACTAAAGTACCTCTAAAGACTGCTCAAGCACTATTACAAAGACAAAGAGAAAGAAAAGCTAAAAGCATTTTGGTTTTTGCTATTCCTGATGAGTATCAACTGAGGTTCCATGGAATAAAGGATGCAAATCTCTGTGGGCTGCTATCAAGAGTAGATTTGGTGGCAATGTTGAATCTAAGAAGATGCAGAAGACTGTTTTGAAGCAACAATTTAAAAACTTTTCTGTATCTGACACAGAAGGCTTAGATAAAGCATATGATAGGTTTCAAAAACTTATCAGCCTTCTAGAAGTTCATGGTGTAGCTGTTCCTAATGAAGATGCAAATCAGAAATTTTTAAGAGCTCTACCTTCATCATGGAACAATGTAGCCTTGATTATGAGGAACAAAGATGGTATAGATGATTTGGATATTGATGATCTATACAATAACCTAAAAGTGTTTGAAGACTTAAAATGTGGCCTTTCTTTTTGTAGAAGACACTAGCAGCAGTAATGAAGTTAATACTGCTAATGGTGTTTCTATTGCATCAGGCCATAATTCTCAAGGACAAGCCTCTTCATCATCATATACTGATGATCTAATGTTCTCATTCTTTGCTAATCAGTCAAATAGTCCACAACTGGATGATGAAGACCTAGAGCAGATTGATCATGATGATTTGGAAGAAATGGACCTTAAATGGCAGGTGGCCATGCTCTCTATGAGGGTTGATCGATTTTATAAGAAGACTGGAAGAAAGTTAATCTTCAATGGCAAAGAACCTGTAGGTTTTGATAAAACTAAGGTTGAATGCTTTAACTGTCATAGAAGGGGCCATTTTGCAAGGGAATGTAGAGCACCAAGAAATCAAGGGAACATGAATAGAGATGCAGGGTATAGGATGTAACATTTCTCATTTTCAGGTTATTTTTAACTGTAATAAATTCCATTATTTATTTTTAGAGTTTTACGCGTTCGCTTTTAATTATTATCTTATAGTTAAATCGCGTAAACTAAAAATCAATGATCAATGTAAACGGACACCAACTGAGTTTGCTCTCATATGTCCTACACTTCAAACCCTCAAGGACTGCCACAGCGGTACAATCTTGTTTCTAAAAACTGTGTAAAACATAATGAAAAACTTCAAAAAACCGTTTGATGAACAGCGACAAACTCTTAGTAAGGTTAATCAAAAATTATATCTTATCGGTAAGGCCAAGAGTCAGTAGAGACACAGTAGTTGTTCAGCAGAAAAATCAAGTTGTCTATGGAAGAAAAGGATTGCAGTCTTAGAATTAGAAGTAACAGACAAAAGTAATGCTTTCACTAGACTCAAAAAACAGTAGATGAAACCTATACAAGAAAAAGATATATTAAAAGCTAAACTAGCACATTTTGAAACATCTTCTAAAAAACTTAATAAAAACTGATTAATAGTCAACATAAGTTCTAAAGATAAAACTAGGTCTAGTATATAGAGAACCAAATGAATGACAATGATTCAAGTGGTAGTGGGGGAATTGTTTAATAGAGCGTTTGATAGTCGTTTCAAGTGATGGAGAATGACAATCAAACAAAAGAAAGGTTAAAAAAGGATAATAGATATCATGTTGTTCCTGTGTCCTCCTTAAACTGGGAACTCCATGCCTCTACTTGCTGACCCTATCTTTTACATGGGGATGATTGGAATGATTCTAATTATAAGCCTACAGCACATTAAAACAGTGCTTAGTGTAGTCTCAAGAAGAAACAAGTATCACTCCACCTAGCAAATACTAGTGTAGAAAATTCCTAGAAGTTGAATCTGTTAGGCCCCAAGTGGAGGTATCATAAAATCATGGGTTAGAGTATGATGATGAGGATATTTTTCAATCAAATAATGCAACAGACAAATCTAGTTTCAAAGATGAGTTTACTAATGCAAGGAACGAATCTGTAAACTAAACACCCCACTCAAAATCCTAAGGTAGATAGAAGAGATTGGAATGGGAAAATGACTCAAAAACTGGGGTTAGGATTTGGGTCTACAAAGAAAGCCTGTTTTGTTTGTGGCAGTTACAGCCATCTAATAAAAGACTATGATTTTCATGAAAAGAGAATGGCCTAAAAAGTCTTTTTTGAAAAATATAGGAAAGCAATATTGGTCCCAGGAAATTTAGACCAGTTTGGCATATTGTTCCAACAGAATAAATCATCAAAATAAATATTTTCCATCTGCAGTCTCACAAGGTCTTAGAAAATTAACCAGTAAAGTACAGCCAAGAAAAGCTCTCTAAGAATCAACATCAACAAACTAGTACATTCAGACCAGTTAATACTGCTACCCATACAAATAGAGTGAATGTTTCAAAATTAAGAACAAATGCTTTCATAAGTCTCTTACACCCCCTATTAGAAGGTGTTTTTATAAACCAACAGCACCAAATACCAGGATTTCAAATGAAAAAATTAATACTGTCAGAGTAAATGGTGTTAATACTGTTGGGCAAACAGTAGTTAGTGTTGTTAAGGGAAATAGGGTCACTGCTGTTAAGGCCTCAACAGAAGTGTTTTAGGAGACCTAAAAATGATTGAATTAAACAATGTCTCCAATACATAGTAGGATTTGTGGTCTCAAAGAGTAAGACAAGAGACCACAAAAGACAAAAATCAAACCAACCTAGCCGACCCCCGGCCAGCTCATACCACCCACCGGTCGCCCCCACCTGCCCCTCCCTCCTCCTCAGCTACCCATACCCACAACTCACCAAGCCAGCCCCTCACCCCAAAAATATATATAGATCCACAAGGCAGACTCAAGTCAGTAGTGGCTTGGGTCCCCAAGAGACACTGACTCTCTTACTTTTGTGCAGGAAAATTCACAACAAGTTTTGAAGAACAAAAGAATATTTGACAGTGGATGTTCCAGGCACATGACAGGGAACAAAGACTTCCTTATTGACTATCAAGACATTGATAGAGGTTTTGTTGCCTTTGGTGGAAGTTCTAGAGGTGGTAAGATAACAGGAAAAGGAAAGATAAGGACAGATAAGTTAGACTTTGAAGATGTGTTTTTTGTCAAAGAACTAAAGTTTAATCTTTTCTCTGTCTCACAAATGTATGACAAGAAAAACAGTTTTCTTTTTACTAAAACTGAATGTCTTGTTTTATCTTCTGATTTTAAGCTACTTGATGCAAGCCAAGTACTGCTTAGAGTTCCCAGGCAAAGCAATATGTACAGCTTTGATTTAAAGAATGTTGTTCCTTCTGGAGATTTAACTTGTTTATTTGCAAAAGCCACAAGTGATGAGTCTAAATTATGGCATAGGAGGCTGGGTCATGTGAATTTGAAAACAATGAATAAACTTGTGAAGGGAAACCTTGTAAGAGATCTTCCTTCAAAGATTTTTGAAAATGACCATACTTGTATTGCTTGTAGGGCTGTAAACGAACCGGAAGAACACGAACGAAGCCTTGTTCATGTTCGTTCATTTAATTTTAACCGGACAAATAAACGAACACGAACGCTTAAATGGATGAATTTTCTTGTTCATGTTCGTTTATTAAAAAAATGAGTTGTTCATGTTCGTTTATGTTCGTTTATTAAGGAACTAAACAAACCTTAAACGAACATAAACGATCGAACATAAATGAACGTAAAAAAATACATTAAATATTAACAAATTATGCATAATGTTATATTTTATAAGTGTTGTTTTATTTAAACATACCATATTTAAAAGTATACAATTAAAAGATATGATATACGAACATAAACATATAAATGAACATAAACGAACGTTAATAAACGCCTAATCGGACGTTCACGAACATAAACGAACGAACGTGACTTGTGTTCATGTTCGTTTATTTAACTAAACGAATGTAAAATAGTGTTCATGTTCGTCCAATTAATAAATAAACGAACAGGATCGAACATTTTACCGAACGGTTCATGAAATGTTCACTGAACGTTCAGTTCGTTTACAGCCCTATCAGAAGGGAAAGCAACACAAAGCCTCCTGTAAGGCTAAACTTGTGAGCTCTATCAGCCAACCCTTACAGATGTTGCATATGGACTTATTTGGTCCAACATCTGTTAGGAGTATCAACCATAAAACATATTGCCTTGTAGTGACTGATGACTTTACCAGGTTTACCTGGGTTTTCTTCTTAGCCTCTAAGGATGAGACTAGTGGGATTCTTAAGAGATTCATAACAGAAATATAAAACCAATTAAACCATAAGGTTAAAGTAATCAGGTGTGATAATGGGACAGAATTCAAAAACAGGGAAATGAATGAATTCTGCATATTAAAAGGGATAAAAAGGGAAATTAGTGTTGCCAGAACTCCACAACAAAATGGAGTTGCTGAGAGAAAGAACATGACTCTAATTGAGGCTGCTAGGACTATGCTAGCAGACTCACTTCTACCTATTGTCTTTTGGGCTGAAGCAGTTAATACTGCTTGTTATGTTCTGAATAGGGTTTTACTGACCAAGCCTCATAACAAGACACCCTATGAACTTATAATTGGCAGACCACCAAGCATAAGTTTCATGAGACCTTTTGGATGTCCTGTTACTATCCTAAATACCCTAGACCCCTTAGGTAAATTTGATGGGAAGGCTAAAGAAGGGTTTTTAGTGGGGTACTCTGTAAATAGCAAGCTTTCAAAGTATTTAATTCTCAAACCAGAAAAGTTAAAGAGAATCTGCATGTAAACTTTCTTGAAAATAAATCAAATGTTACAGGACAAGGACCTAACTAGCTTTTTGACATTGATTCCTTAACAAATTCTATGAATTATCAACCAGTTACTGCAGGGAATCAAACTAACAAAAATGCAGGTCCACAAGAAGCTAATGGTAATACAGGTTTAAAGCAAAGTGTTGATGCTGGACAATCTGAAGAGAAGAATGTGTCTACTCAACAATATATTGTGTTTCCATTATGGTCTTCTATCTCTTCAAGCTACAAGAGCTCAGATGAAAATGATACAACTGATGTTTCTGCTGGTGAATCTCCTATACAAAAAAACCAGCAAGTGAGAATGAACAAGCCTTGAAGAATGCTCTTGATAAGATGATGGATCAAGAGAAGGAGGCTACAAAGCAATCAGATGATGTTAGAAAAGAGTTTAAAGCACAATGTAACAGGCAGAATCTTTTAGGGAAGGCTACTAAAGCCAGCAACACTAATAGTTTTAATACTGTTAGCACACCAGTTAATGCCGCTAGTGCTTCAAGAACTTATTATGATGTTGGATCATCATTTGTTCCTCTTGGTGGATCCTTTCCAGATGATCCTCTCATGCCTGATTTAGAGGATACTGCTGAAGTTCAAAATACTGGCATTTTTGGCAGTGCTTATGATGATAAAGATTTGGACACTTATAATTCTCCTTACGCTGACCAAGTTATGGGTGCAGAGGCTGATTCCCCCAAACCCCCCCAACATGAACCTTCAACTATTGTCAGTCCTATTCCCTCAACTAGAATGCACTCTATTCATCCTAAAGATCAAATAATTGGAGATCCAAGATCAGCAGTACAAACAAGGGGTATGACAAAGAAGAGTTCTGGAGAACATGCTATGGCTACATCCAAAAACAGAGAAGGACAAATCATAAAGATTTCCAGAACTGCTTATTTTCCTGTTTCCTCTCTCAGCAAGAACCTACAAAAATAGCTCAAGCCCTTGATGATGAAAGCTGGGTTGAAGCAATGCAAGAATAGCTGCTTCAGTTCAAGATTCAGAAGGTTTGGACACTAGTTGACCTACCTTATGACAAGAAGGCTATTGGTACAAAGTGGGTGTATAGAAATAAGAAAGATGAACAGGGTATAGTAGTCAGAAACAAAGCCAAACTGGTAGCACAAGGATACAAACAAGGAGAAGGTATTGATTATGATGAGGGTTTTGCTCCTGTTTCTAGGATTGAAGCAATCAGGTTATTTTTGGCCTATGCATCATTCATGAATTTTCTTGTGTACCAGATGGATGTCAAAAGTGCCTTTCTCTATGGTACCATTAAAGAGGAGGTATATGTTTGCCAACCTCCAAGTTTTGTAGATCCAGAATTTCAAGAAAAAGTTTACAAGGTGGAGAAAGCCCTATATGGGCTACACTAAGCTCCTAGAGCTTGGTATGAGACTCTTTCTACCTATCTGCTGGACAATAGATTCTACAAAGGACAAATTGACAAGACTTTGTTCATAAAGAGAGTCAAGGGTGATATTCTACTAGTACAAGTATATGTAGATGACATCATCTTTGGTTCCACTAAAAAGTCTTTGTGTACAGATTTTGAGCAAATAATGCACAAAAAGTTCCAGATGAGTTCAATAGGAGAGCTCACTTTCTTCTTGGGTTTACAAGTCAAGCAGAAAGATGATGGGATCTTCATTAGTCAGGATAAGTATGTTGGTGAAATCTTGAAGAAATTTGGTTTTTCTAGTATAAGGACCGCCAGTACTCCTATGTGACACCAACGAATGCTGTGACAAAAGAAGAAGATGGTGAAGGATGTTGATATCCATTTATCAGGTCCAATGATTGGTCATTGATGTATCTTACATCCTCTAGACCAGATATTATGTTCTCAGTTTGTGCATGCTCAAGATTTCAAGTTCAACCAAAAGTTTCCCACTTGAATGCAGTAAAAAGGATCTTTAGATACCTAAAAGGTCGACCCAAATAGGGCCTTTAGTATCCTAAGGACTCTCCTTTTATATTGTAAGCTTTTTCAAACAGTGACTATACAGGTGCCAGTTTGGACAGGAAATCCAAAACAGGAGGTTATCAATTTCTTGGTTCAAGGTTAATCTCTTGGCAATGTAAAAAGCAGACTGTGGTGGCTAATTCAACTACTGAAGCTGAATATATTGCTGCTTCTTACTGCTGTGGCCAAGTGCTTTGGATTCAAAATCAGATGTTAGATTATGGATGCAACTTTATGCAGACAAAGATTCATGTTGATAATGAGAGTGTCATTTATGTTATCAAGAATCATGTCTACCATTATAAAACAAAGCATATAGAGATTAAGCATCATTTCATTAGAGATTCCTATGAGAAAAAGTTGATTGAAATGGTCAAGATACATACAGACTACAATGTTGCAGATCTTCTTACTAAAGCTTTAGATGTGACAAGGTTTCAGTTTTTGATTGCACGCATTGGTATGCTTAATCCTTGAAGTATAGATTAAGGGGAGGTTATTTATGTATAGGTACATAGGATTATACACAAATGAGGTTTGAGTACGTATTTAAGGGTAAATATGATGTCATGTTTCTTAATATTGTTGGGCTTAGTTGATACTGCTGGATAAAACTTTGTACTGCTAGTACAAAAGTTAGTGTTGCTAGGTTCAGCTACTGCTGCTATGTACTTGTGTATTGTTGTAGCTAATAGAAGCTTTGTTTAAGGAAAAGCTATATGGAACTATGTGTATAAATGCAGTGGATTATACAACATGGATACTTAGAATGGAGTGCAAGAGCTGCCAGGTGATGAAAATGGATTAATACTGGTAACTAATACTTAGTACTGCTAAGCTTAAATGTTAATACTGTCAGTTATTGTGAGTAATATGCAAGATGTTTTGGTTTGTGTTTCTCTATGTTTGGAACTAACATTTTGCAGGTTTAGAGCTTCAAGGTTATTTAATTAATGATGGTTATGCTGATTTGGTGAAAATACTGGTGACTTTGTTAATACTGCTGATGTTTCACATGATTGGTTTACACCACATAACAAATGGTCATCAATTCACCATGTCTAACAGACAAGAAAGAATTGGCTATTCCAGGGCAAACGACAACTGGTAAAGAATTCTCAAATTCGTTGATGGCTGGTAGTTTGCTAAAAACTATAAGTACAAAAGTTTGTACTGCTAGCACAAACTTAGTACTGCTAGCCTAACTTAGTGCTGCTTGTTACCGTTACCACTGTTAGAGGCATAACAGATTTTCATTAATAAATTATAACCGTTGAGATATTTCCGCCAACAACTTGCATATAGGGGTCTATGATTTGGAAAATTCTTGATATTTCTTTTCCTTATAAGATTTCTTCCTCTTAAAGATTCAAGCTTATTAATTCGGTCAAATCAAAACCCTATGTGCTCTTTATCATATCTCAATTAACTTTTACAAACCCTCATACTCTCATCAACGATCTTAAACCCATAATCTTTTTCATCAATCATTCACTAAATGGCTGATTTGAAATTTGTCGATCAACACAATATGGTAGCCTGTTTGAAAAAGAGTGATGATAATGCAGAGTTTCATCAGATAGTAGACTTCCTCTCTACATGTTCAATCAACTATGCTCTCACTGTAAGTCCTACTATCTATGCTTCTTATATTAAACAGTTTTGGAACACTGCTACTTCCAAAATAATCAATTCTGTGAAGCAAATACATGCTATTGTTGATGGCAAGGTTGTGGTTATATCAGAATCCTCAATGAGAAGTGATCTTCTCTTTAATGATGAGGATGGTGTAACTTGTCTCACAAATGATGAAACTTTTAAGAACCTTGCATTGATGGGATATAAACAACTTTCAACAAAACTTACTTTTCAAAAAGGTTCATTCTCTCCACAATGCAAATTCTTAATACATACCATCCTTCATTGCATAAGTTCAAAATCAACTGCTTGGAATGAGTTTTCAACTAATCTGCTATCAGCAGTTTTATGTTTGGCAAAGGGTTAAAAATTTAATTTTTCTAAATTAATTTTGGATGGTATGTTAAGGAACTTGGATTCAAAGAAGTTTTTAATGTATCCAAGGTTTTTACAACTCTTTTTGAATAATTAGCGTAAAGATTTACCAGAACCTTTTAATGATACATATGAGACACCATGCCATACTAAAAATGTTTTCTCAAATATGGCAAGGAAATGTCATTTTTCAATAAACATTTATCTCTACTTTTTGCCACTATGTTGGTGCAAAACCAAGCACTTGAGGGTGAAGTTTCAGCAATACACCCTGAACCCCAACCCACACCCTCTACCTCACAACCAAATGTCTCAGAACCTCAAATTGCATCACTTCACATTGAAACATCTCCAACTGCAGCACCTCAAACTGAAGCACACTAAACTGTAGTATCTCAAATTATTTTTCATAAAGCTCACATTGAGCAAATTCTCCTATCTCCAACTACTTATCAAAGAAAAAGAAAGACTTAAAAACGTAGGAGAACCAAAACGAACACTGAGTTACCTCAGACTAGTGTACCTCTAGATCATGAAGCAGATGAGGCTATCCATAAGGAGGGGGTGACAATGTGGAAAGGGCTATCACTACTGTTGCTAGCTTAGATGCAGCACAAGACAGTGATAACATAATTAGGACCCAAACCACGGCAATGCCTAATGTTGACATTCCTCAGGGAATGGATACAGGTGGCAGTCCCAGGCGCCAATACACCATGAGGGGTACTCCTGCTCAGACTAGGTCTGAGAGAGTACTTGCACAGCCCAATGAACCATCTCTCTCAAAAGGTCACACATCTAGAAGTGGGGAGGGCAGGATGGAACACACTTTTGAATTGACGGATAATGTACCATCTACACCTCATGATTCACCTCTCACGGGAGGTTACACATCTGGAAGTGATGAGGGTAGAATGACACTAGATGAATTGATTATTTTGTGTATAAAACTATCAAAATAGGTGCTTGACTAGGAGAAAGAAAAGGATGCTCAAGTTGTGGAGATCCTCAACCTAAAGAAAAGAGTCAATAAATTGGAAAGAAAAAGAAAGTCAAGCATCTCACACCCAAGAAAGAGGAAATACAGCAAGTTGAGACTTCTTATGATGATGATTTGGATGCGGAGGATGCATTTAAACAGGGGAGGAGAAGTGACAAGTTAAAGCCAATGTTCAAATATAAGGATTTTGAAGAGCTTGATGATCATATTGAAAATGTTGCATATGAGACAGTTGATGCTGCTGTAACTGGAGTTAGTACTGTTAGTGCATCAGTTAGTACTGTTGGTGTAACTATTAGTACTACTAAACCAAGGACTCTTCCTACAACAACAACAATCTTTGATGATGAGGATATCACTATGGCAATGGCTCAGACATTGATAAAGATGAAGGAACAGAAAGCTAAGGAGAAAGGAGTTGCTATTACAGATGTAAAAGACTCTTCTAGAATTTTCAAACCTGTCAGATCAATTACTACACTTCAACCTCTTCCAACCATTGATCCTAAAGATAAAGGTAAAGGTGTACTGGTTGAAGAAGAACCTGTGAAAATTAAGATGAGAGATCAAGGTGATTTGCAAGTTCAAGCAGATGTAGAGTTAGCTTAAAGACTTCATGAGGAAGAATTAGCAGAGTTGGAAAGAGCACAACATGAAAGACAAAGGCAAGAAGATGATACTAATGCTGCATTAGCCAAAACGTTTGATGAAATTCAAGCCAAAATAGATGTTGATCATGAACTGGCTGTAAGACTAACACATGAAGAGCAAGAAAAGTACACAATTGATAAAAGGGCAAGATTGTTAGCAGAATTCTTTGATCAAAGAAAGAAACAATTGGCAGCAGCAAGAGCAGAGGCAATAAGAAACAAACCACCTACAAAAACTCAAGTCAGGAACAGGATGATTACTTACCTCAATCATATGGGTAAGTACACTCATCTACAACTAAAGAACAAGACTTATGAGGAAATTCATAAATTGTATGAAAAAGAGAAGAGGTGGATTGATAACTTTCAGCCAATGGATACAAAAGCTATTAAAGACAGTGAAAAGAATGTTGATAGCAGTAGCTAGCCAGCTGGGGGAAGTAGAAAGAAAACACTTTCCAGAAAAAGAGTAGGTGAAAAGAAAAGTGAAGAAAGTGCTAAGAAGCGAAAGCTAAAGGATGTTGCAGAGGAACAAGAATCAACAAATAGTGATGAAGAAGCAGCTGCAGACTATGAGCATGAAAAGGAAGAATTAAGAATGTGGTTAACAGTTGTTTTAGATGAAGAAGAGATTGTGGATGTAAAAATTTTGTCTGCTAAATACCCTATAGTTGATTGGGAATCTCAAAACTTAGGGAATGTTGATATGGAAGATCTACAGATTTATAAGATAATTAAAGCAGATGGGAATACTAGTTATCATAAATCATTATCCAGTATGCTCAGGAAATTTGATAGACAAGATTTGGTAGATTTACACAGATTGGTGATGAAAAGATTTGAAGACACTATTCCAGAAGGTTACAATTTGTTGCTTTGGGGAGATCTTAAGGTAATGTTTGAACCAAATACAGAGGATGAAATTTGGAGTAATCAGCAGGATTTGACTCTAATTAGCTGGAAATTGTATGAAAGTTGTGGAGTTCATACATTACTAATGGATGGTACTTTGACTAGCTTCAACATGTTAGTAGAGAAAAGGTATCCTTTTATCAAGGAAATGCTGCAAAAGATGTTGAACTAGAAGCTAGAAGCTGAAGCTGAGAGTACAATGTCATTTGAGCTTCTCAAGTTTATCAAGTCATAGCTAGAAGAATGAAGAAGTGTTTGGATACATCCTCCTAGTGATCAAGATGCTTATACTGAAGAAACTTGATGATTAACATAGTGAATATCAAGTTTAGGAGAGGATTGTTAGGAATTATGGACTTCTACAACTTAGTACTGCTGATTCAATTTAATACTGCTAGCTTTGGAAGTTAGTAATGCTAGTTCAACTTGATGTTGTTAATGAAGAACTTAGAAAATAGTCTAAGTCATTAGTGCTGCAAGTACAAATGTTAGTACTATTAGTTCAGTTAGTACTGTTAGTTAATATTTTATACAGTTAGTATTATATAGTTAGTACTGCTAAAGTGATATGCATGAGTTATATTAGGAATAGATAAGCCCATTAGGGTTTCCTTAGTGTATAAAAGGAACCCTACGGCATAGTTAGAGATATCAATTTTCACAGCAAACACATATCAATTTATAGTTAGTTATTCTGTAACCTAGGCAGAATATTTGCAATCAATATATTCAAGTTTAGTATTCATTGTTCTTCTTAGTATTGCAAGTTAGATTCCGCATAACTTGTAGTATTCACAATCATAGTTTCTCATATAGTTAGTTTGGATTTATCCAAGTTAACTAAGCTTTAACAGGCTAAAGAAGATCCATTTAATTGGGACTTCACAGTAAAGATTACTTAATCCTATTCTTTAGCTTATTAGAGTTAGGGAGTGAGCAATCACAAGTGTCGCGGTCATGGATTTAGGCGTGCATTTATGGGTTTGTCGCCTTTTCTGGAATATTGGTATAGATAAAGATTAAAAAGAATGATCAGCCCTTTAAGCCTTATCATATTCACCCAATTTACCTTTTTAGAGTGGTCACTCCTTAGCTTTAGAGGTGAAGATGTGTATCCTTGCCAAGCTTATGATAGAATACTCGTCACGACTGAGCAATTAAGCAATCTACTAAATGTTACCACATAGATTAGTTGAGTGATTTCGTTTCCTATTTCATGAGGTGTTTGGTTGAGCGCTAGTAATTGAATAAAAACATTTAAAGAAAGAATTCTAAACATTCGTTTGGGATACATTTTCATAAGATAAATCTAAAGTATACTTGAGGACAAGTATGATTCAAGTGGGGGGATATTTGATGACATCAAATAACGTCACATAATTAGCATCCTGTATCCCATTTATATTGCTCATTTTATATTGTTTTGTATAAGATTTGATACTTAATTGCTTATTTGTGTGAATCTCAGTTATTATCGAGCATTAGGCAAAAGATGAAGAAAAGAACGTGTTTTGGAGCATAAATGATGAAGATCGAGAAAGTCTACTAAATCTGAAGAATATGATGCATCATTCTAGACAGATACGCTATATCCTAATACTTAGACAAGATCAAGACCATTTCTTGACTTTGAAGAATGAGCCGTATCCACATCAGCAGATACGCCGTATAAGATACTTTGGTCAACATTCTGAGTAAACACGTTTTACAACCAATACTCCGTATCCAGAAGAGCCTATACGTCATATTCAATGGTGGTCAATAAATATTCCAAAATATAATAATCGTAGAGCCCACGCCAAGTAATCCCAATACGCCGTATCGGACCCTTCTAATACGGCATATCGACTTGTTTTTAGAGCCTATAAATAGAAAACCTAAAATTCGGTTTTTAGTATGCATTAAAAGCCTTTAACCACCAAGTACGATCTATAGACGATTTTAGAAGCAAAGAAGGTCCTTCAAGTGCCTCAATACAATAGGAAACTCTTGTCATCTCTATACTACGCTATAAGCATTCGGTTAGCATAACATTTTGTTTATTTTAATCGTTCGTCTATGATACTGTGTATTGTTACAATGACTATGGTCTAATACCTATAGGTATTAGCCATGTTTATGATGATTTAATGTTTGGTTTGTTTATATCGATTGTTTACTTATTCATTGCATGTTGATTATGTTTATCACTTCATATCCGTTTATCGCTTGATTATGTGTTTAATCTATCATTCAACTAGATCTAGGATTACAAATGAAGCTCTGTAACTTAATAGTTATTTAGGCGTAGGCTAGAGTCTAGGATAGAACTACATACAACTTATTTATATGACTCTGGATTAATAGGACTACAAATTTATGCCCCTATTGCTGCCTTGGTTAAATGAATGGTAGACTAAGTGGTGACTTAGGATTCCAATTAACATTATGTTTCCTTGGATAGTAGTTCGGACCGTAGACTACCAGCATATAGATAACCATTAGGGGATAAGTTAATAAAGCCTCGATGAGCTAGGTTTTGATATTCACCAATGTTGTCTCCTAGATAAATTATAATCAATGGTGGATACATTATGCGGGTTTGGTTAATTACGACATGATTGACTAAAAAACAAACCTAGAGTTTAGCGAGAAGTACCACCTAGCTTAGGAATGATATACCACCAACGAATGAAGTACAATCATTTCACTAATAGACAATTCCTACATTTTATTTAATTAAACTGGCTAATACGTAATTCTTACATTAGTGCTTGACCGCTTCTTTATCGTTTGTTTATCTGCTTGTGTGTGTTAATTGTCTTCTTTAGTTTATATTAAACTAAAACTCATGCTAGTCTCTCAGGCTAAAAACCCCCTCTTTGCATTAGTTTAGGTTTCATTAGAATTAATTTAGATTAATTAGAACTAACCTAGATAACTAAAATACTGATAGACTTAAGTATTAACACTCACTTTTAGTGATCAACATCCTTCTTACCAACGAACCTACAATTGATCGGGTACATTGCCCATCAGTGTTAGTTAATAGGTAAAGTCAGCAAAATATAAATAATAAGACTTGATAAAATAATTACCTACACACAACGACACATTAGAGGGCGACATCCTCCAATAGTGCCTAAGATTCCTCAGCATTTTTATCATGTAGCTTGCCACCGTCCGATTGATCAATGGTTTGCCTTGCGATGGGATTGACATGGTCATTAAATATTTAGACTTGGAGCTAAATATCGATAGCATGATGAGTGACTTTTTGAAGTAAGTCCTTGAAACGAGTCCATGCTTCAAAAAAAGATTCACCTTGATGTTGTTGGAACATCAAGATGTCATTTTGGAGTTTGGCAGTCCTTTCTAGTGGAAAGAATTGAGCAAGGAAACGGGTAGTGAGATCCAACCAAGTGGAGATGGATCTCGTGGGAAGACGTTCAAGCCAATTGTGAGCTTGATCGCAAAGGGAAAATTGAAATAAACGCAGGCGTGTCCTTTTCCTATTTTTAACATTAAGGCCAATAAAGTCTACAATTTTAAGAAATTCCTTGAGGTGTTGATCTGGATCTTCGAACCAAAGTTCGTGGAATGAGCATCCATTTTGCACCAACCGAATGGTGTCGGGTCGTAGAGCCACTACATTGTTCCCATCGGGGAGCTCAATGGTATTTCAATAGCCCTCGTGGCTAGGTCAGGGCGTAATCTCCCAAAGTACATGTGTATTTTCATTTTCCATGGTGGTCAACAAAAAAGAAAGTTTTACAAAACAAAGGGAACAAAGAAAAGATAGACTACGAGAAAGCCATTAAAACGAAAATAAAAATCTCACTTGATAAGAATCTTATGAGTAGACCTAAGCTAAATAGAATTCAAAACCTAGACTATTCCCCGGCAGCGGCGCCAAAAACTTGATATGCGTGGATTGCAACACAGAAGTTTTACAATCCCCTAGGCAGTATACCTAATCCTTGCAGTGTAGTATAGGCAAGACTCTAGGGTTGTTATCATTCTCTAAGGGAATAGTTTGGGTAGGCTCAGATCGAATGTCACTAAGGTCTAAGGGTTGAGAGAAGAATATTTTTGTATTTTTTAGAAAGCAAGTAAAATCTCAGATTTTAAAGGGGGTTTGATTTAAACTAATTAACTACTAATCTAATTCTAATCTAATCCAACTATGTGGAAACTCGTATAGGTAAACAAACGTGCACACTTAATCATTCACTACTCCTTAGTTTGCTCTTCCTAATCCTATTGCCCGTCACCCTTGTGATGTAATGTGTAAGTATTTCCTAATTTACAAACTAATTACACGAACCTACTTTCTATGCAATATTCTGTTAAGACAACGTACGAGTAAAGTAGTATGAAGACTATTACAAGGCTCCTAAGAGTATATTACACACGTTCAAACACTTAAAAGGTGATCAACCATATTAGGGCAAGGTAGTATGAAGACTATTATGATGGTACCCTTTCTACACAATTATGTTTCCCTAGACGTCTTCGCAATCAATAAAGAAGCTAGTTTTCTAAAGCCTAACGTGCACACCACCAACAAGAAGCAATATTAAAAGGAATCACAAACCAAGTTTCATGCAATCATAAGCAAACTCAAATAAATTTAGCCTAACATGTTAATTGAAAGCGAAGAACGGTTAATCAAACAATACATAGACATATCGAAAGATTAAAGGGATAAAATAACTTCACTTTAATTAAACATGGAGTAATGGTGGAAACAAAAGGGTTTAAGAACCCTAAATACGTCTGCAATAATGCACCAAATTGTTCCCTAAGTATTACTCACAAATTCAACTCTTTAAACCCTAAAAACTAAGGCTGTATATATATATAAAAAAATTAGTCTCGACGACGTCGCTTGTTAATTGTGACGCTGTCAACCCGCTGAATCTTCTATAGGATTCTTTAGGTCGACTACTTCAGACACCGTCACCAGAATTTTTGACACCGTTGCTTGAAAACTTTGACGCTGTCACAAGGTCTTGTGATGCCGTCTCCATGCGATGTATGCCCTTTTGATATCAAATTTCGTGTAGAGTTGAGTTCTTGTACGTTTCTTCCCAAATTGGATCCAAGTCATTCGTCAGTGTGTGATTGAAATCCAATGTTAAAGTGTATTTTCTTTCTCCAAATTCCATCCAATTGCAAAAAACACAAAACTGAAAACGATTAAGCAGTGTTTTGGGCATATTGCATGATTTAGGGTTAAAAATGACCCCGAAAAGTGCTAAAAAGACTACCTAGCCACAAGCATCAGCAGACCGCACTGATGACATCAAATAACGATACTTTTATTATCATCAATTATCCTAAATAAAATTACCACACTTTTATACAATTATTGCAAGAAATGTTACTTAAGTTGCATAAACTGTTAATTTCAGAATTAAGGAGTACATTGTTGAAGACCAAGCTAAACGGAGCACATTTTGGAGGCTTAAAGATGATATTCGAAGATTACTTATTTCTGACAACATACTACGTATCCAGCAAAGAAGAGAGCCGTATCAGCTAACCGAGACTCACAACAAAACGTACGTTTCAATACCCAATACGGCGTATCTACTTATATTACATACGCCTTATCCCCAGCTGGTCAAAACATCAATAGATCTACCTTAAATGTGATTCAAGGTAATTATAACTGATTGATTGAGAACAAAGCGCTCACTCCAAGAAATTCCAAACCCTAATTCACCGTAATTGACCTCACTCAATACGGCGATCCAACTTAAATCCAGAGACTATAAATTAAGAATACTCAAAAACTAGTTGTGTAAGGTGCTAAATCATAATCTCTATACCATAAACAAAAAAGTCGATTGCCTGAAGATACGAAGATCACCAAGGTCAAGCATCGAACAATTCCATAAAAGACACCGATTAATTCCATTGTTAGGAATATTTGTAATCCTAGTTTCAACTAGTATGTATGTAGTTTCCTACTGGTAGAGTAGTAGTACCTACTGTCATGGGGTATGTAGTACCTGCTTAGGTAAGGTTATTGATCATAGTTAAGTCTAGTAGGCTAAGTTCTAGTTCCTACTGGTAGAATACTGTATCCCCTGGTAAGTCAAAAGTTATACCTAGTATAAAGATTTTAGATTAGATATAATGAGGATATGCATGAGCTAAATAAGGAAGATATTCATGCATATTAATCTCACGCGTTTTTAGTAAATGCTGATTAGGGTTTCTCCACTATAAAAGGTGAACCTACGGCTTAGGGAAGAGAGACAAGATTCAGAAAACACATTTCTCCTTGATAATTAATAGAAAAATATAGAAGATCTTTAGTTTTTAATTATCCTGTTCTTCTTATTACAGTTGTGTCCTATAATCGCTAAGACAATAGCTTTCTTAAGCAAGAGTCTCTCTTGTGATTAGCTTTGTGATTACATAGGTTAATCCACCACCCATAACAGGCATAAAGATCTATCGTAGAGTGGAATCAAACCAAGGAGGTATCAAAGCAGTGATATGATACTCACTTAAAGGAAGAATATTCTTGGATTTAAGATCCTTATAAACCTTACAACCAAACACCTTTATATACCTTTAAAATGGTAGGATCTGACAATGATAGCGATGATGCTAGTGTTCATAGTGAAGCCACCATTCCTCAATAACAACAAAACAATCAACCTCAATATATTACCACTGTCTCAAACAACAATGCAAAGTTTCTTTATTTGAAGAAGGATGAGTATGAGGTCTGGGCTATGAAGATGGATACAAGATCACAAATAAATGATATGAATATATGAAGGTGATTCAATAGCAATATCTTGAAAAGAAACTGGAAATATTGGTTATGTAAGGGTCATTATTACTATTCTCCCAAAGACTGCAGTGAACACATTGCTGTTCTGAGGGTAATCAACAAGGCAAGAACTACCTTGCTTAAGTCTATTCAGATGATTCACTGGCTGAATTCCAATTATATTGATGAGCAAGGGATATATGGATTCATTCAAAACTATGTTTGGTGAAATCCAAATCTAATAGAATGCGGACATTCCTATGCAGAAGCAAGAATTTTCCAGAGATTCAGAATTATGAACAGAGGGATTGCACAAATGGTATGACAGAATGCAGAAATTCTAAGGTCATCAGCTTAATCAACTCAAGCAAGCCAAAGGATGAAGATATAAATTCTTCAAGTTTCTAAGATCCTTGCACTTCATCATGGTCTTTAAGGTAGACTTTAACCTTGAAAACCAAGTGGACTTGAACTTCTGTCTTTTGAGAAGTTTGTACTACAAGTTAAAGACTCTTGAGTAGATATCAAAAGGATACTCCTACTTTTTCTTCCTCAAGTCAATCTTACAGGTTCCAACCATTCTGCATTTGTTAGTGCCACCCAAGTGCTAGCAACAAAGATGACATAAGCATATACCAAGCTATACTTCATCTACCTACACTGTTCCATCAATCTCTAAGACTGGGTCTCACAGATCTGGTAATGTAATTGAAGATGTTCTTCAATCTTTTGTTGCTGATACCGAGCCAGAACAACAACTGGCTTATGAAGATCCTTGATCAGAAAGAAAAATTTATCTGGATTAACGACTAAAAATGGCAAATGGCTAAGCTTTCGGTTAGAGTACCAATTTTGAGCAAAAAGCTGGAATGATAAGATTATTTTGATAAGAAGGAATCTGCTAGGTTCAACAAGAAGAAGGTCAGAAAGTTAAAAGTTGTCTACATATAGGCCACTTGCCAGATAAAGCATGGTCAAATATGGAGAAATGACAAGCAGAATATTCCTCATTCAAGATTCAGGAGATTGTAAAGAAGGAAGAATATTCCACAGCATTGATCACTGTTGAAACATTGGTTGATGTACAGATCAGATAGTCAGAGTGATGGAGTTAGTTGCATCAAAGGAGTTTGGTAATGATTGCTGTTTGAGATACAGAGGAGTGAAATTGAAGAAGTTTCGCTGAGCTGACAAGATATACCAATTTTGATCCACTGGAGCTGATACAAGGAAGTCAGTATTGCATGTGATATCTGGAGAAATGTGCTCTTATGGGTGTTCACTACTGAGGTACATAACCTGCCCTATTTAGTTGTAACCAATAAATATAATGAACTTCAAAAGCATATAATGAACTTAATGAACAACATAGTGAATATTTTATACAAGTTCAAGCTTATAAGAACTCACTTAAAACTTTGGAAAAACAAAAGAGAGTTCTCAGGAAAATCATTTGAAAACGACTTGAAAGCAAGATTAGGGTGTTGTCTATTTAAACTAAAATACAACTAAATCTACAAAACATTTTAAAAGAATTTGAAATGCTATTGCTGTACTGCAAAGAAAGACTTACAGTACAAAACTGATAATCACGTTAGTTCAATCCTAAAAAGTAGAGAAACCACTTGCCAAAAAACTTGTTCAGATTAGTTGATAGTTCCATGTCTGTTAAACAAAAAGTGGGTTTGGGATTTAATACTAATCGGGGATAAAATGAGTATAGGATGGGATGACTCTGCATTTGTGTATTTACCACTAACTCTGAAGAAGAGGAAAGGATTAGACCTCATTTCAATATGTGTTTTCTTGCCAAAACTTATAGTAATGTAAGTAGTGCCTTTCCACACCTCTCATCTGGAGACAACACTCCTCAATCAATCACACTGACTAGAAGAATCGCAATGTCTTATGGAACAAAGTCTCAACCTCTGATGACTCTAAATAGTGTGTCTAATGACTTTGTCACTTGTTATGAAAAGTGACAAGTCCTTCAGAGGTTAACCAAATGACTTTGCCTCCAGTGATTCAAGTGTCAAATCTTCAGAGCCCAAGTCAAATGATTCTACCTCTTGTGCATCTACTTCCAGTATATCCACAACTGAGAGTGAAGCTGAGATTGAGTCCAATGTTGGAACACTTATCCAAGAAACCATTTTAAGTACAAGAATACCTAGAATACTCTTTTAATAGTTCTGATAATAATTGAAAATACTTCTATGGACTATCTGTAATAATAAATGTTATTTTAATAAAAAGCAGGTCTGTTTAGGAAAATGCTTCATCTGGTTCTAAGTTATGTTTGTATGTGTATTATTACTCATCTTATTAAGGATTGAGATTTTTTATGTGAAACAAATAGTCTAAGAAATTGTTGGTAATGGGATTTGGGACCTGGATACAAATTAGGTAATAATGTTAATCATCAAAACAGTTTGTCCCACAAGCTATACCTCTTAAGACTGGAAAAATAAACATTACTTCCTGCTAGATACCACAACCATTTCCTACGGTGTAAAGCCAAAGGTGCCCGAGCACCAGTATTCCTACTGGTAGGCAAAATATAGGCCTATTCCAAGTTTTCCCGACTGGTAGGACCAAAATAGCCTTTTCCCATGTTTTATATTGTAGGAACATTCTTATACAATGTTTGAAGATGAAGGGAGTCTTTGATAGTGGATGTTCAAAGAAGTAATACTGTAAACATATGAAATAATAGATACTTTCAAGAATTTCAATGAGGAAAAGTACGACTTTTGGTGGTGGTGAAGGTAGGATTACTGGCAAAGGGATAATCAGAACTCCCATACTGGATTTTGAAAATGTATACTATGTGAAGGAACTACAGCATTTCAACTTGTTCTCTATCTCTCAGATGTGTGACAAAAAGAATAGAGTTCTCTTCACAGACACTGATTATCTTGTGTTATCCCAAGGGACTTAAGCTTCCAGATGAAAGTATGGTGCTACTTAGGGTTTCATGGAAACATAATCTTTTACAGCCCATTAACTTGAATAATCTCAGTCCCCAAGGAAATATTTCTTGTCTTTTGGTTGCAAAAGCCTCAGTTGATGAATCTGTGAAATGGCATAGGAGGGATAGGGTCATGTGAACTATAAAAACATGAACAGTTGTAAAGGGTGAACGTTAGTTAGATGACTATAACCTCTAAACTTTTCAAGAATGACCATACATATTTTGCATGCTGTAAAGGGCACAGCAACACAAAGCCTTCTTATAAGGCCATTACTGCTTGAAAGCTCCATTATCAAGCCTTTGCAATAGCTTCATATGACCGTTTGGTCCTACATCAATAATAAGTCATGACCACAAGAAAATTACTTGCCTGTTGATCGACTGATGACTAAAGCAAGTTTGTGCTGTGTTTTCTTCTTGGAACATAAGGATGTGCCCTACCTATCCTTAATTGACTTATTAATCTTGTTTGAAAAACCAGTTAAATAAAAAAAGGTAAAAGCTATAAGATGTGTAAAAAAGGGACAAGAGTTCCAATAAATTCTCATATTATATTGAAATCTGTGGGTCCTAAAAAAAAGGGATAAAGAGGGATTATAGTAATGACCAGAACCCCACATAACAAAATGACGTTGCTGAAAGAAAAAATTGAACCCTCATAGAGGCAGCTAGAACATGTTGCGCCTCAAGTTACTCTACTATGCTTTGGACGTGAAGCAGTAAGAAACTGCTTGTTAATGTCATGAAATAGAGAGTATGGTAACTAGTCCTCATTGAAATAAGTACACCAGTAAATGCCTTATTGACTGGGAAAATTCCTTCAGTCATCAATTTAAACCCTTTTGGTTTGTTCATGTACCATTTCTAAACATAAGTGAACCATTTGGTAAGGTTTGAATGGAAGGCTGAGAAGGCTACATTGTTGAATATCTACAAGTAATAAAGCGTACAGGGTTATACAATGTGCCTATAAAAGGTTGAAGAGACTAAGAAACTGAGGTACTTGAGGAAATACATAAGTGCAGGGTCTGTGTCATGAATGGTATTTTGAACCTCGATATTTGACTAATACTTAGGCTAAAAACGAATAAACTAACCAATCTGCATGAACGACACGAAGATTCACCTAACCGCGTGCAGTAACACAATGCTGATTCGGACTCAGAATGTGAGGAACAAGTCATCATGATGCCCTTCATATTCCCTCATCACACCAGCATACAAAAGTAGAGCCCTAAAGATATTATCTAGTAAGAAGTTTGATGATTCACCTCTTGATTCTCTAAAGAAATTTTCAAAAAGAGCTTGCAAGGTATGAAAGGTCAGGAACAAGAGCCACCGTCTATTGCAAACGATACTGAGGGAACTTCAGAAGAGAGCAAAGTACAAAATCAGATTTCCACCTGGTAGCATATCCGAGACCTACAATTGGTTGCAATCCCAAAATCCTTCTTTTGATAGACAACATTTCTCCTGGTAATGTTTCCGTATCCTACTGGTAGTCCAACTTGACTCATTCTTGATGATGCGCCTATAACAGGAACAGTCACGATTTCCCAGTCCAATTAGACCTTGGAATAATGAACCCTTACTTGGTATTTTCTCATCGTCCATTCTTATGAATCGATGAGTTTTGTGCTGATCAAAACAAATTAGCATCAGAAAGCAATACAATTTTAATGCAAGGACCAAACAGTTTTCTATTTTTTACATTTCTCATCAGATCAATTTGACATCCTAATTTAATTTTCATTTTTTCTCTTTGTATTTCACTTTTATTCATTACACAAACCAAAAAATTACAACAAACAAGACAACACAAAATACATGAAATAAACCTTTACAACATTCAACAAACAAAACAAAAACAACAAAAACACACAAAAAAACCATCATCAAAACACACAAAAGAACCTAAAGAAAAATCATGTAACTTATAGGAAGAGCCCAGTTCCTGTGCAAACTAAACGAATCATACATATCATCCTCATCCTGAATAATGGGGAACAAACTTTTCAGCTGTGGCAAAGGAACTAGAATCAATATCAGTAATAACTACTACTTGAGAATCTGTTTTAAATCAGTTTATTCATTGACCAGAACACTGAAACAATCAAATAGACTTTCAACATTGTCTATTTGCTTGTTTTTCTTTCTCAAGTTTGAACCAAGAAGGATAGCTGAATCCCTTAAGATCCAAGATGTTTGATGGTATGCAATAAGGAAATGCAACAGACCATATTCAAATGATGGGTACTATGTTGACCTAGCCTGAAGGAAAAATGAAATTGGGACAAAGTGGATACTATAAAAAATAAGAGAGATCCCAGGGAGAGTGTTGTAATAAAAAAGGGCTATACTGTAGCACAATGACATCGATAGGACGAGGGCATGATAATTGATGAAGTTCTTTGCTACCAGTTGCAAAGAATTGAGGCAATCATATTGTTTTTTAGCATTAGCCTCTTACCTGTAATTTAGTTTCTCAATGGATTTTTAAAAGTGCTGTTATTCTTTATGGTAGAATGATTGAGGAAGTAAATGTCACGTCAGCCTAATGGATTTGATTGGATTCTCACAACCTAAGAATGACTACAAGGTATCAAAGCTCTATATAGACTTCATCAAGCAACCAAGAGCTTGTATGCAACTCTTCTACCTTTTTGCTGAAAACATGGTTACGAAGATTGCACCATGAGTAAGACTCTCTTCTAAAGAAGCACAAAAGATATATATCCTGGTACAATTTATGTGGGAATGACAACATTTTTAGCTACTATAAAGAAGTGCCTGGGTGATGAATTTATGAGTATTTGATGAAGTGAGAAATTTGAAAAGAGTGTTATGGAGAACTTAACTTTTCCTTCCTGATTACTACAATTTCAGCAAAGCCCTGAATGGAAGTTTATAACAGCCAAGGACAAGTATGTGCAAGAGATCCTGAAAAGTATGATTTGGAGAGTGTCAGACTGCAACTACACCCTATGTAAGCACGAAAGCCTAATCCAAAAATGAACCTGATCGTCCTTTAAAATGTACATTTGTATAGATCCAGATAGGTTCTCTAAAGTGACTTAACAACCTTCAAGGGCAGATATAAGTTTGTAGTTAGAGCTTGTTCAAGGAACCAAGATCACTCCAAATACAGACAAATACTGGGAAGCATGAAGAAGATTTTCAAGTATCTTAAAGGCCAACCTAAGGTTTGGCATAGGGTTCTACCAGACTAAGAATCCCTTATTATGCTGGAAGCTTAAGTGACAGTGATTATGCTGGGGCAAAAACAAAGATAGGAAAACTTAAGCAACTGTTGGGGAATGTCAAGTTTTTTAATTGTTCAAGTGAGTGCGTATGATCTCAAGGTGCAATGCAGATAAGCAAACAATGTGGCTACCTCTATCACCTCTTGCCTTTTTGGTGAATTTTTTCCTATCTTTCTATTTATACTTTCTTTGTTAATTATTATCTACTAAACTTTTTTTAGATTTTTTTTTTCTTTTTGTAACTTCTGTTGTTTTCCTACTCTTTTTCTTTCTATCATTATTTTTGTTTTTGTTTTTTGATTTTTATTTTTTATTATTTTTTCTTTTATACGATTAATTTCCCCCCCCCCCCCCCCCCTTGTCGGTTTCCTCTCTTACAAAACCTTACCTCTCTGCTCTTATCCTCCTCTTGCCTTACCCTCTTCTATCTAATCGCAACACTACTTCGCTCATTTGTCTATGTTTCTTTATTACCTGTTTATCGTCTTATTCGAATTGATCGGTCTCTATCTGATTCCTCTATCCACCACCATGCATTTTAATGTACCCTTATTTTTTTATCCGGTTTTTGTCTTTATCTTACTCTATTACTATCAGCCTACCTCTCTCTCTTTGACCTTTTCCTCTTTTTTCTAATTCTCAGTCCTCTATTGGCCGTAAGTTTTCCCATCTATCCTCTTTACCATATGATGCCCTCTTAATTATTTATTACTTCTTCGTACCCACTCTTCATCTCTTCGTCGCCACGAATCTTGCCACCTCTTTTGCCTCGTTTCTATTATCCACTAAACTAGAGTATGTTGGCTACTTAGCTAAACTTTGCTGTGGTCAGGTGACTCGGATACAAAAATTATTTGTTAGATTATGAATAACCTTAAAGTAATACCAAAATCTTTTTATTTGATACCAATGGTACCCTATGCATATTTTTTAAAACCCAGATTACAACCAACGTACTAAAGCACATAAAATTAGTGTCTACCATTTCTAAGAGATAGCTAAAGAAAAGAAAATTTATTCAAGTGCTTAAAATTACATAATGATTATAAATGTGGCTGATTTGTATAACCAAGGCATCTTGATGACCAAGGTTTAATCATCTTGTTTGATAACATTGGAGTGATGCTCAATTCAATAGATACTATATTGAGTGAATGATTTGAGTTTCAAGGGGAGACAGTTTGTTGAATTTTTTTAATGATAGTTTTGTTTTATATTTATATTTTTACCAACTAAGTTTTTATACTGAATTATTAAGCAATATGGTTCTCCTAGTAGTTTGTATCTTTCTGTCATCCTAGTGTAGTTAACATTTAACTACAAATAGTTTAGTTCCCTCATGCTAATAATTAGTTCATTCTGGTAAGTTAATTTTTCCTTCCATTTTATTGTATCTTTATTTTGGGTATTGGCCAAAACTTTTGCAGACTAATGGTTTTGAAGAGGGTGGATTATCCCTTTTCGTAGATGTTCCTGCCGTGGACCGAACGTGGTTTTAACTTGATCCAAATTTTTCATACTGGTAGTTTCAAGTGTTCCCTCTAGTATAGTCCAAGTTCCTACTGGTATTTTTCCATTTTTGCCTACTAGTATACCACTTCCTACTGTAAGGTTAATTTTCCTTCTGAGTTGACTTTTCTTAGTGCTGGTTAAGTTTGTTCGTGCAGGATATATTAAATTTGAACTATTAACTAATTAAAAGTCTCCATTGAGATATTGTTGGCATTTAATTCGTCAAAGGGGTTTCTAATTAATTGGATAATTACATGTTTTCTAAAATTTTAACAGTTACCTTTTTTTCATTAAAACCCTAATTTCCACACGGTTCAATACACATTGAGATCAATCCTCAATATCAATTAAATTCGCCACTATCTCAGTATCAACTGTCTCAAGCGATCTACAACCGCCCTAAAACTCAACCCCTAATTTCCAATTCTCAATGGCCCCGCTAAACTCAGATACAGTATAACACAACAAAGTGTGTGTATGTGCAAAAATCCAAAGAAGTGATGATTGATCATCCGATCTGTGACTTTTAGGGGCTTCTCACATCAGGTACTGCTCTCACAATGATGACCCCATCATCTTTTGACTCAAAGACAACAATTTGGTTAATCAGCTACACTTAGGTCTCCGAAGTTAGGTCCTACCGGTCTATCTTGGCTACCATTGATGAGACTCCCCTTACACCTCGACTGCAGGAATCCATAAGAAGTCCTACTTTCAATTTAGCTATTGATGGCCGGTATTGATGATTTACCCTTTGTGAAATCTGATTAGGGTCATGGATAATCTGGGTAGTAACTGAAGGCAAGCTAACCTTTTTTCCAGAACAAGTTTTCACCTCAATGGAGGTTTTTTGTCCACAGCCATTCTCATTTTCCTCAGTTACCACACGTCTGGTAGTTGAGCAATAGTTGTTAGCTCCATTGCTGTTGCCTTATTTCTTTCTGAAGGGAGGAAGATTTAAACTGTCTAGCTTATATTTTTAAGGGGATGGTAGGTAAACATGTGGGAAATCTAAAAAGTTCATAATTACTCCTCAAATTCTTCCCAACCATTTTTGGTGGTATATAAACCTAGCATTACCAGACAGTACCATGTGTTCAAGTTTATTAAGCAAACTTTTAGCTAATAGAAGCTCAACTTTGTTTGGGCCAAATCTGATGCCACTTTTGGTTGCTTAAGCTTTCCCAAGCTCAAGATGTGAACGGAGTCAAGGGCAGATGTCAGAGCTCAAGAAGGTGTAACTATTCCTGATACGTATGATGAATCTTGACCATTGATGTCTCAAACCATTAGGACCACACCCCCAAGACGAACAAGCTACTTCCCACTGTTGCGCCTGTCTTTTAGCATGGTCCACAGACTGGACTCACCGATACCTTCTTCACACTGTGTCATAGAGACTGAATATGACTCTTATGGAGTATCTTTTCATGAAACTGTCACAAAGGTTCCACTCAAGCTGCTTCCCCTTATAGGTCATAGCTGCAGAGATGTGCAGAGTACCATATTACTCGGAATATAATTCATATTTTGTCCTCTGAAGTTTCTACTCTGGAGCAAAAGTAAGTTATTAAGATCACTGATACTCAAGGTACACTAAGAAGCTATTTAGGATTAGGATGGCAAAATTGGTCCAGAAAAGTCAAATCATTGGAGGTAAAACTCATGACCAATCAAAAGGAAGGTGGTCTGTTTAAGTGATTTCAGACCAAGAAGACGGAGGAGAGCAAGCTTGATAGATGCCTAAGTTAGCATTGGGCTAATGGCAGCTGTCACTGTTGATTCCACTAAAATCTCCTGTTGGTTGCCATCTATAAAGTCTTACTACTTGTTCGTATGATCCTAATATAATATTTCCTACTAATACGTGTACCGTACTGATGTTCCGTCTGGTTGTTGAACCTACTCGGTCCATCAAGCCATTTCTCCTTGTAGCACAACATGTTCCTACCAGAAGTTCTATTCCGACTGACTGAACAATTCCTTGCTATGATTGGTACTACCACATGCTACTTCCTTCATCACCAATCAAGATGCCAGAAAGGTAAATGTGGTTGCTGTTGAAGAACCTACTCCAACTCAAGATAAGACTTTCAAGCAATTTGGAAGAAGAAAGACTAGGTTGGGAGCTGCACAGAGATTGACAAGCTTAAGAACTTTGCAGAATTTGAAAAGCAAAGGCTTGAATCTCATATTAAAGATGACTAATTTAGCTAGGCATATGCTCAAAGACTTTGAGATGACGAATACCAAAGAAAGAGACATCTAGATGTTCTTGCATCTTCTGCCAACTACTCAGATGCTTCTTGTGATAGAATTTTGGCTCGTCTTCAAGCAAATCCGAGACTTATCTTCCACAATTTTGGCAGGGTAATTTTTACTGAAGATGATTTTGCAGCCTTGGATGTTTTGCTTTGGTCAATTCTCGGATGAAAATAACTTGCTGAGTCAAACGGGCTCAAAACGAGGGATAGGTCTATGACACCAGGCTCAGCTCCATGCCAATATATTGAGAACTTGTGTGAAGAATCAAGGTTCCTATTTTATATAACCCTACTGTGTACCTATGGCTTAAGTTCGAAAACTCTCATCCTCACAGGCTACAAGAAGAGTTTGATCAGATTCAAAGTGAGCAGTTAGCAATCACAAGGGGTCTGAAAAGAGATGGTATCTAGATGACAAAGGCCTCATTTCAATAAACTTAATACTGGTGATGTTGAAGTCGACGTTTGAAAGCTCATTCCCTCATGGTGGTCCACAGGAAGTAGATAGTTGAAGCTATTCCTTCAAAAAATGTTTACAAAACGAGAGAAAGTGATGCTCCTTCCTCATTCTCCATAATATTCCCAAAGTTGAAGTTTCTTCTCAGGAAGCGTAAAGTAGGAGATGTAAAAGTTCCTTCTAACCATTGCTTTCTAAAGAACGAACAAACTACCTCCCTCATCAAGAAGGTAGTACCAAGAAGAATCGATTAGGCAGAAAATTGTTGTACATACATCTCAAACTACTACCATTGCCAATGAAGATAGATAACCTGACGCTGTAAACACAAAAATTGCATAAATTTATGCTTTAGAATGAGGATTCATCTTCTGATTGGTGATGACACCTGATCCTTTAAATGGCTGTTGTTGACTGGAGTATATTGCCTACGGGTTAGGATGTAATAAATTCCATCTACAACTCACAACTCTCGCAAGTACTTCACAAGCCTTAGGGAAATCCTTCACTTGGTCACTAGAGCAGACTTGAATGATGAATATTGTCGCATGTGAGACGAGTCTATCAAGATAACGAAAGCTGAGGGAGCTAGTCTTGTTATTTGGGTGATCTTAAGATTTTGATGGATTTACCTTAAAGGAATGAAGGTGGTGATTTTTGGAAGAAACCAACACCCCTAGAGTATTCAAAACTGGAGAGCTATATTCTTTTTTGTTTACATGAGGTATGGATACGAGTTAGTGGAACTCAGTTCCATAATATTACAAATAGTTTGTGGACAATGAAGTATCCCCCTTCTTTTGTCAACCGTTCTCGAAAGGATTCCGATCATCACGTAGATTTGTCATACGAATATGGGTAATGAAGTTACCACTTAGCGGTTTCATTGATTGCCCATCTCAAGAAACAAATTTTTCTGATTCCAAGCGTCCTAAAGGTTCATGAAATAATTCCTGTTAAGATTAATAATTTCATGCCATAAATGTTTTTTGCTATGTTAAAATAAAATATTTTGATATATAAAGTTATTTATGTAGCAACCTCTAACTTATTAGCTTTTGCGACAGTTTGAAGATAAAAAAAAACATTATTTGAAGTGATATCCAAATTATGGTGGGAAATGTGAAACAGTTTTATTTTTGAGCATTTTGCTAGTGTATAATTACACCAATTTATGAACAAAAAGGAGGAATTATATCAGGATTTGAGTGTTGTGCTAACCACAACTACAAGCAAATGTTGTTCAACTCACCATGTCTCTTAAGACAAGAAAGAATTTGATTCACCATGAGGGTACTTTCTCTGGTTGTTATTCTTACGAATCCGTTGTAATATCTGTAATAGTTTTGGCTCATAAACAATAAGGGAAATTTTAACTATACCCGTCATCTTATTGTTATGAGATTTTATTGAAATGTCATACAATCCACCATGGATAATTCCCTATTGGTAACCAAAGATTTTCTAGTCCAAACGCAAACGGCAATGTTGGTAAATACATAACATAAACCATTTGATAGCTGACAATTTGGCTAAAAATTTTAAGGTCATCAACTCCTTTAGGTATCACAGATAAAATAATTGGTGCTAGATCCTGAGCAACTGGCTACAGGTAAAGGACAATAAAATCCTTTAGGTCTGTGATGATTTGCCAAAAAACATTAGGTATTTCCAATTCACCATTGATTTCATTATTGTCTGACAAGAGTTGGGACTGGGTTACTAATTCACCAGGTGATGTTATGATTCCACCAAAGAATTGAGCTAGCCCAAGATGATTAGGTGTACTTGGTAAATGCTTTATCAAATCTACTCCCCCCCCCATGTAGGCTAGGTGGTTCCAAGGTCGAATATGCTGTTTCAAGTTTCCTGCTGCTTCTCAATGTTGCTCTGCTTTTGATGTTTAAATTTAACAAGAATTTTGTTGTTCGAGTTCCAAGGCTATGTAAGACCAATACTTTATTGATACAAGATCTTCTCAAATTTCAATCTCATCATCTTATCACTTGCAGTAGTTTGTATGAAGAAGATACAGAATATGGTACAGATGTATCATGTGTTCACGTCAAGAACATCAAGCAAGATTGGATGCTTGCTGGTAAGTTTACATATTTCAATCCTCACGTATCAAATACAGAACTATCTAGATAACTAACTCTGGTAAATTATCATATGTCAAATTCTATTAGAGGGAGGATTGTTTAGGAATATGTTTTAATTACTAATTTCTACTAGTTAGGGTATTTAAGTTCCTACAGGTAGAGTAGTAAATATCCAACTGGCATGTATGTAGTGTCTAGTCTGGTAAGGTTTATTATCATAGTTAAGTCCCTTGGTAGGCTAAGTTTAGTTCCAACTAGTAGAATATCTAAGTCCTGGAAAAGTCAAATAGTTATTCAGGATAAGATTTAAGTTTATGTTAGAATTAATGATAAGCAATTAGCTAAATACGGAAGTAATACATGCATATTAACTCACTTGTTTTTTAGTAAAATGCGTGTTAGTGGTTTATCACTCTAAATGGAAACCTACGGCTTAGAATGAGACATTTTCAGGAAAACACATTTTCCTCCTAGTTAAATAATAGAAATTCCATAGAAAGGATCTTTCAGTTTTATATTAGTCATGTACTTCTTATTAGTTGTGACTATATATCCGCGTAGACAAAAAGCTATCTTAGCAAGAGTCTAGTCTCTCTTGTGATTAGCTTGTGATTACATAGGTTAATCACCACCCTTAACAGGCAGTAAAGATCTATCTAGAGTGGGATCAAACACCTATACTCTTGTAATCATTCGATTTTTGGTATCGTTTGTTAACTCGGTTAGTTTACCTTGGTTGTTTGATTATACTTGTATTATTATAATGGTTATAGGCTAATACCCTTGGGTATTATCCATCTTAATGAAGATTCAATGTTTGGTTTGTTTAATCTTGATTGCTTAATTTTTCATTGATTGTTTAATTATGTTTATCACCTCATACTTATCTATGTGATTGAATATGCGACCTATCATTCAACTGGGTCTATTGAGACTTACGAAGTAATCTAGATACTAGGATAGCTCTTCATATCATGTTTTATATATCTGGACCAATAGGATTACAAATAAAATTCTCTCTTTGCCTTTAGATTAGTGAGCTTAGTTGGACTGGCAGGTAACCCTTCGACCCAACGAGTATGTTCTTAATCAATTGGTAAAGACTCGAACAGTGAACTACCAGTACATAAAATACCGTCAAGTAGTAAGTGGGTAAAGTCCCGATAGGCTAGGGTTTAACAAGATCACCATTGCTTTAATCCCTAAGATAGATTATAATTAAACTAAAAGATGCTTTATGCGGATGTGTTAATTGTGACAGGATTTAACGTGCCTAGGTCTTAAGATGATGTCCTGCCTAAGTCTTAAGAATGATATGCCGCCTCGAGATAAGCACTCATTGCACTAAACAAACAAACCAGCATTTAATCGGATTTATATGGCTACTACAGTTTTCTATCATTTTGCTTGTACCGCTCTCTTATCTTCTGATTTTCTTCTTGCGTGATTATTGTGTGTTGAATTGATTTAAGTCATCACCAAACCTAGTCTCTCAGGCTGAAACCCCCCTTATCATTAGAACTAGGTTTAGCATAGGTTTAACATTAATTAGAAATAACATAGAATTAACTAGACTAATTAATTAGAATAAAATACTAATAGAATATAAGGTTAACTTTCTCGCACTTAGTGTTTGACATCATACTTACCATAAAACTCCATCTTGACCGGGTACACTGCCCGTTAAAGTGTTGTTTTAGGATAAGTCGGCTAAATATAAATTTAAAAGCTGGTAATCAATAAATACAACCTACACGACAGCACATCAGCACCAGTAAACAAAACCACACACACATATACCTAGAAATCAACACATACACACATACTTGGTTGTTGACCAACAATGTTGGAACCTTAATCGGCGGTTGATTACTTGGTGATGGTATGAGATTCGTGGGTTTTTGGATTCACGGTTTAAGGGGTTTTCGTTGTAATGGTACGCCTAACGTTCTACGGTTTATGTTCGTTGTTGTTTGGTAAGTCAAAGTTGTTGCATGTTGTAGTTTTTTAAGGGGGTTTAATTATCTGTTTAAATCTAAGCTTGTTTTTGGGGTCTTGGTCGGGATGATGAGTAGGTTGATTGATTTAGGCTGACGTATCATGTTTATAGATAAAAATGTGGTTAAAGGTGTTAGGGTTTGTGTTCACCATTAATTGTTAAGCATTTGTTGTTGCATGTTGTAGTTTTACAATATTTTGTAGATTTAATTAGGATGTGGTTGTTGTGTGTTGTAGTTTTGTTGTTATATGGTTGGTTTAGTTATATTGTTGACGGCATGTTTCATTTACTTTTTATTAATGTGCTGCCTATATTTTGCTTATTAGACTGTAGATTTTTTTTCTTATTGATTGCATATTCTTTCATTTATTTTATCTTAATGTGCTGCTGATTTTAGACTTATTAAGTGGAGATTAGGTTGTAGATGGTGTGTATGTTATTTGTTGGAATTTGGTGAAACAAATAGTATATGCAAGCGATAAAATATGGCCAGTAGTTTGTTTGGTTTCGATATGGAGGCGTCGGATTTCCGTTTTCGGTTATCTTGGTTTGGATTTTAAAAAATGAAAAAAAAAATGTCGTCGAAGCTAATACAAGCATTTGGGTCGGGTGAAACGTTTTATGGTTTATGAATGTAGAATAGCATATAGTAATGTATGTAGAGCTTATAATTTGTGTAATCCCCTGTAATTCAATTAGTTATGGTTTTAGATTATGCTTAGACTAATGGCTGTTTTTTGGTAATAGGGTTTATGCTTGATCGTTTAAAGTGTTGTTCATGTTGGAAAGTAAGAAAATAACTAGTGGTTCAGTGAGGTTATAGTTTATAGTGGCACTTCATTATCGAGTGTTAGAGCGTTTATGTCGGGTGAATTAAGCATTTGGGTCGGGTGATAATAATGCCTCCTGAAGCTGATACAAGCATTGGGGTCCGGTGAAATGGTTTATGGTTTATAAATGTAGAGAAGCAGAGAGTAATGTATGCATAGCCTATAATTAGTGTAATCTCATGTGATTCAATTAGTTTTAATGTTTTAAATTATGCTTAGACTAATGGTTGTTATTAGTATCGTGTAAGTGATGCCCTTTTCTATTTTCTGTAAAAAAATATTTGGTGCGGTTCTTTTTGGCATGCATGTTTTAATTTATGGGTTATGGTGTTGGTTTGTAGGTTTAATTTGTATCGTCTTTTGATTTGGTACGATGCTTTAGTGACCCTTTCAGTTGCGCTTTTGACATGTAAAAAATTAGAAAACATATACTGATGTAGTTTTATGTAACCACTATGATTTTTGAGTCGAGGTATTGATGGTTTTATAACTTTGAACGAATGTTACTGAATCAAGACTTTTGTGGTCTGTGATTACCGCGGTTTCCGATTGGATCACTATAGATGCCTTTTTTATTTTCTAAAAAAAATTGGCCCGGTGCTTTTTGGCTATTATATTTTTTTGGTCTTTTAGATTGTGTTTTAACTGGTGGCCTTTTTTCTATGGTTGCTGTAATTTGGCATGCTCAAAGGGGAAACTGTCATAAGTGTAGGTTTATGATTTATGTCGGTGGTTTGTACAACTGTTTTGGATATTACTTTATTCGCTATAGTGATTTATTACTTTGATGACCGGATACCATAAAATGCATGCACTACTTTATATTTACAGTAGTAAATGATTATCCATGTGTTTTTTAGGGTTAGTGGTTACTAACCTGATAGGTTAATATTTTTGTTAGTGTAGGGTTTATACAAATGGGGTCGGTGGAAAGCTTACAAATTTGGCTCAAATTTGGGTCCACCAATGCGTGTAAGGGTGAATTTGGAAAAATGTTGAGGATACTTGATATATGCCGTAAAAATAAAAAAGTATGTTTATATACGGGTATCTTTTGTGTTAATTTAGGATTTGAGGTTCATACTAGCTGTGTCTAAAAAACCAAGGAACCAAAAGAACCGAGGAACCGTACCAGAACCGAACCGTATATTATAACCATGGTTCGGTTCTTGGTTTCTAAAATTCTAAATTCTCGGTTCGTGGGATGGAACCGGCCGGTTCTCGGGACGGAACCGGTCGGTTTTGGTACTTTCTCGAAAAGAACCATTCTTTTGAAAATATGAATTTTTATAGGGTTTGCTTAGGACATTATGTAGAACATGTAGCCTTATAAAGGCAAACAAGTGATGGAGCGTTAAACTTTTTCGAGGTTTGGAACACAAATGCATGTTCTTGATACTTTTGAACAATTATAAACTTAAATTTTTTACATTTTGTGTTTTTGTTTATGTTATATTGAACTATTGGAATTATTGGAACGATTTGCATTGTTGGAGACATTTTTGTGTGTTTTCGTATTGTTATAGTATGTCTTTTATGAACGATTAAAAAATAAAATAAAAATGAATTTTTAAACACAAAGGTTCTCGTTTGGAAATACTGAAAGTTCCTGTACCAGAACCGAACCGAAGAACTTGGGACGGTTCTCAGTTCCACATTTTCCTTATTTTTGGTTCTCATTTCTTGCGGTAGTATGCGAATAATTTTGGTTTGTTGTGCGGTAGTCTGCTAACATCCGGATTGTTTTTTTAATTAGAATGTCGGAACCCAAAACCTGATAGTTGGTCGAATAGGTCGAAGGTTGTTACTTATTGTCTCAGGCTCACAATAGCAAAATAGTTGCAGATCAATAACTTGAGAAAAAGGAATTCAAAGTTCCATGTACCATTGAAATGGATGGTTATGATGATGTTGGTGGTGGTGGAGACCACGTCGGTTATGACTTAATTGGAACTGGTATATTTTTGTGAAAAAAAGATAATGGGTTTCATGTCTGATTGAAAGAGTCGAGAGCGGTGATGATGCTGGTGGCTACATTTTAGTTGTGCATAACGAGGGTAATTATCGTACTTTTATGTCTGTTCATGTTTGGATTATGTAAAAGCCATTATCGGGGATAAAGTGGACATGTCCAAAGAAAAATAGGGAATAGAAGTGGATGTCGCCTGAGATTTTGCAAAAGATTATGAGCGTTGTTGCATTGTTGTATGTGGGTTTCATAAACAAAACACTTGGCAGAAACATAAACTGAAACCGTATGTTAACTCCATGTTTCCGTCAACCATGTTCTATATGCAAACCGCGTATGGCTTTCCAACAGACCCGATGATCTTATGCAGTTTCTTTCAAAGCATTGTCTTTTGTTTTCCATCAACATTTGGTATGGTCTATTTGATTTCCCATCATGCCTTTCACATAATCTTTATTTCAAGTGATGCCGAAGAATGATCTCCCTCTTTCGCTTCAAAAGTGAATTGCATTTGTTGTGATCATCATCGCTGTCACCTCTTTGGACTTGACCTTGAACACATTTTATTTTTGATAGAGATATTTTCATTAGATTGCATCCGCCATCTTGATCGTTGTCATCGTTAGCATCATGATCATTATTTACTTCAATCGTCTCTTGAAGCTTGGGTTCTTAGGTTTGTAATAACGTGCTGAGATTTTTTTATGTTAGATGTGGTTTAATAGACTAGAGATAAGTTTAGATTAGACACATCTTAGACGGGGAATAGGGGAATAAGTCAGGGGTGGAATTACACAGTCTACAGTTGTTTCTTTTTTAATTATTTTCCAGCCTGTGTCTAATAATGTTCTGTTTCTAACAAATATAAATTTTATATGTTGCCAGGTGCAAAAACCTTCTAAGGAATCTGCACATCATGTAAGATGTTAGAAATCTTCATATCAGTCTCTCTGGAACTTTATGTTTTTGGAGATTGCTGATAAGATTCATAGCTTCTTACATGATGTGCGTCTTATAAAAGGTTTGAGACTCTTGAGGAGGATGTGTATGCACAACTTCAATGATGATGAAATGTGAGGGTTGAGAATAGACGACGTCGTTTTCCCAGTGACTATTTTGCTCCACCTTTATGTGTTTTAAAAGTTACTTCTTTAGGTATCAAAGTCCGTACAACATCGTGTTTTCTTCAGTTTACTATTAGTACAAGTAACGGATATAAGTTACTGATTATGTTGTTTAACATTTGTTTCAACTTTATTTGTGTTATATTTATAAGTAAAGGTTTTAGTTGTTGCGGGGAACATTGTTGAAATGTTCTTTTTTTCTTTGTAAGTTGTGAATGACTTTGTTTAGTAGTCATAAGTTGTGTTTCAGATTTTGTTGTTCAAAAATATTTGTATTCTTAAACGCCCCGCCGCAACACGCAGCCACATTATTTCTCGTTTTGAAGATTGTTTCTCAGCTAACATAATATTTTACATGTAAAGTACCTTCCGAAATTAAGTGTATAAAAAATAAAATAAATATAAAAAAATAAAAAAATAAGAATTATTAATGTTGATTTAAAAGAGTTTTGCAAGTTCTATAGATAAATGAATTATGTATCGAACACACTCCCATTTGTGATTGCACAAAAAGTTACATGACCACGAGTGTATCTATATATCCTATTGAAGATTTAAATGATTGTAAAGCGTTACTCACTCCGTATTAAAATAGATGTTCACTTCCATATTGTACAAAGTTTAAGGAAATACTACTAACTATATTCTCCACTAATCAAATATTATCATACCTACTAAAATCATTTTTAATTGGTTAAAACTTAAAACGCAAAATAGACATTTATTTTGAGACATCATAAAATAGAAGAGTAATATTACATCCATAAAAGTTTTACAAAAGAAAATTCACACAATGATATGTATGTTATTTTGTGGATGTAAATAAGAAAAAAAGTTCAAAAACAAGAGGTATAATAGCCTATAATATTATGATATATCATTGTGTGGATTTATCTATACTACTTATGTAGGAACCAAAATATATCATGTCACTTCCATAATCAAAGCAAGAAAATAAGATAAAAGATGAGAAGAAAAGAGAGAGAATAAAAGGAGTGTTTGGATTGCTATGTGAAATAAAATGTAACAAATGAACAACCAACCCTTCTCCATGTGTGGAGAAGGGGTATTTATACCCTAAGGCTTGAGCCGTGGGTTTTGCTTAGTGGATTGGGCTTGGGATAACTTTGGGCTTTAGCCCGATACACATGCAATATTAGATTAATTAACGAGCCCAATTCCCGTTTTTAGCCTATTACAACATTTACTAAGTAAAAATCTCGATTCCTAGTTTGACTCAATAGTTTGAGTCTAACAATCTCCCCTGAAGCGAGGTTTCCTGATGATTCCAAGCTTTCATGTTTACGGTCTTGGGTTTCTTGAGATTGCTTTGTCGTTTGAGTTCTTGATTTGTTGTCTTGGTCTTTATCTTGTTGTAGGCGTGTTCCTTCATGTTGTGTGATCTTTGATCTTGAACTTTTGTCATTGTCTTTTGACTTTGTCTTTAGTTCTGAGATCTTTAAATCTTTTCCTTGTTTGTCTTTGTCGTCTTTGCCATCTTGTGACCTTGTCTCTTGACCATCATGCTCATACTTTTCATCATCTTGAAAGCTTGTAAACTCCTCTTCTTCATCAAGGCTAATAATCTCCTATAGAATGCTTCTAAGGCTAACAATCTCCCCAAAGAACACTTCTTTGTTTGACTTTGAATATCTTTTATATCAGAGTTGTGGAAGTCTTTGTCTTTAATACTTGAGCTTTCATGATTCTTGAATCTTGATGCCAAAATGTAAGGTCCTTTAAAGCATGGAAAAGGAGCATGTGGTAATGAATCAGAATCTACTATAATGAGGTTGTAACACCGTTGTCAGTACTTGCATTCTAATGTTAGTGATAAACAGATATGGACGAATATGGCTTTGTCATTTATCACGGTTTGGTTACATTAACCTCCGGTTTCGTGAGGACCGTTTTACATTATAAATATTATACCTTGATAAGTAATTTATTGAATTTAGATAATAAGATTATATTATATATTTTTGATATTTTTGATTCTTTTTTTAAGTTTATTTTTTTACTTTATTTTTTTATTTTATTTTTTTTTTTTTATTCTTTTTTTGAATTATTAAAATCTGAATATTTTCAATTTAAGAATAATCTCCTTGATATGGTTTCCAGCTCAAAGTGTTATATCCTCTAACGCAGATGCATTAGATTCATCGTACTTGCTTGTTCTCAATACCCACCGTAAAAACGTCTCAAAGCTAGAACAAACAATTAAGAGTGAATCAGATAGTTAATATCTTTCTGATTGAGTCATCATTTCATTTACTGGACCAAAATCAATATCCAGTAGACACAACCTTGATTCTTATAGAATCTCGCAAGTCACCTACCGCAGTGCTGTTTGATGTTGACACTGGAAGGATTTACATTTGTCACTGTGAATACTAAAGAGTATCACTCTGAATGTTCTGGCATAATTACAAGGATAATGCGTAGGACTCTTGTTAACAGGTTGTGAACTTAATGGTCTTCGACAAGTGTTTGTAATGAAATGTGTCCTAATGAGATTTATTTTTTGATCTCTTAGCTCTAGACTCGATTAGAGCATTTTGGTTTTAGTAATCGGAGGCTGGAGCAGACTGTCCCCCTATTAATAATCAACTAACTCGGATGAGAAAGTCAATAGAAGTCGTGTGTATCTCTGTGACAAATGAGACAAGTTTCTGTTAAGAGAAACTCGAATGGCTGGGAAGGGTTTGCGCAGTGCATATCACTGAGTCCCATAATGTCTTACTACAATACCGAATTCATCATTGTGAAAACCGATACATATTATTGAACCTCGGTTTCTTCTGCCTAAATGTGTATGTGGGATTCTTATCTTTTCAAACCCTTTTGTCACACACCCCGATAAATGGCGAAAACTCGTGAATGCAACATATGATCAATCATAACAAAAAACGAGATTACAATAAGAGAAAAACTACAATGCATAAACTTCAAGTGTTACGAAGACCATCAACCTCCAACAAACCTCGAGTGATGTCCCTACAAGCAAGGCTTCACATGAAAAATCCACACGGGATACTCCTAAGCCTGCTATCACATATCACCAACCTATTCATCTTTCACTTCACCTGAAAATGATACTCAAAAACGTCAACAATAATGTTGGTGAGCTCATAGGTTTGACCTTAAACCCAAAAGTTATGCCAATATCTCAAAACAGTAGACAATAGTGCAATATGATAGTGAATATATGAGAATCACCCATGACTTAGCATCCTCGCTAATCAAGTAAACACGACCTAGCATACCCGCTAAGCGATAACCATGCCCTAGCATCCTCGCTAGTCAGGTAGCAAATATGTCACTTACGCACCCTTAGGGTCTACCAGCTGGAGCACTATATTAGGGTAGGACAACAAAGACATGGCAAATCATTACCAATCACCCTTGTCGTGCCAAACACAGTACACGCAAGTAAAATCACAACCCTTGCATGCCAAACACAATACATGCAAGTAAAGTTACATCACATATATTCACATAGCAATCATAAGCACATAATTGTCTCAAAAACAAAATAACATTTCGCACAGTTCAATTTCAAAACAGTTCAAAACACATTTGAGTATCATTTTCTCTCAACAAAAAAACAATAGAAAAATGGGGCTATGAGAACTCACCTTAAGCAAGTCTTAAGCAACCAAATCTCAATCACACAAGCAAATGCAACGACGTCGGCACACGACCTAGTCCAGTTAATGTCCCATTAAATCATTTATTTCCAAGACAGTCTTCACGTTTAACGCATAGGGGTTAGACGCGTTGTACAATTACCCTTAACAGTTTAGTGGTGTGATGGTTGACGACTATCCTCAACCATTCATACATCAAACTCAAAGCTAATGATACATACTTATACTATTTAAAGAAAATAGCTAAGTAATATAAGTAAATATTTATAATAAATAATTATAAATGTATCGATAAGTCTATTCGGTACCCTTAGTTTTCATAAAATAATCATAATATGGTTGAAAATGATACGTTTACTCATAAAAAGCATATTAGAGAAGTTTCGAGAAAAAATATATTTCCGTCTTTTAGTGAATTTATTAAAATAATAAAATAATATTTTATTATTTAAAACCAAAAATCATGTTCTTACGTAAAAAAATTTAAGTATAAACTTTTTATGAAATTTCAACATGACCTGTATGTTTATATAACGTTTTCCAAGGTTTCAAACCTTAATTTCAACAATTTTCACCATTTCGACACTTTTCGACAAAATTCTAAAATCTTAATTTTTTTTAACCGTTTTACTAAAATGATTTTTCCCTAAAGTTAACGTTTCATAATCACATTCGTAAGATACATTTGATGTTTGTCGTGTAGGGTCAATTATTTGATTATCAAGTGTTTACATTTTATATTTTACGACAAACCTAAAACATACATTTTACTTTAACCGGGCAGTGTACCCCGTCAATGATGAGTATTCGCGGTAAAGTAGTTGTCGAACACTAAGAGTGAAACAATAATCCTATATTCTATAAGATTTAATTAGTTCTAATTAGTTTAATTTACTGGTTTAAAACCTATGCTATATACGTTGTCTAATGAAATTGTGGTTTTCAGCCATGAGAGACTGGCACAGTTTGGTGTGTGTCAAAAATCAATTTCAATACACAATAAACCAAAAAGAAGAAAACAGAAGAAAGAAAGAGCGGTAAACAAAGCCAAATAATAGAAAACTGTATTAGCCTATTAAAATCTAGTTTCAATGTTGGTTAGTTTGTCTAGTGCAATAATATTACTTATCTCGAAGCGGCAAAATATTCTTAGACTAGGTTGGGACATCCTCCCTAAGACCTAGACACGATTACACCTGTCATAATAAACACATCCACATAAAGCATCCCTTTATTTAAATATAATCAATCTTAGGGAATCAAAAGCAGTGGTGATCCTGTTAAAATCCAAGCCCCAACGAGACATTAACCCACTTATTGCTTGACGTGAGTTTTAAATACTGGTAGTCTACTATTCAAATCTTTATCAGTTTTAATTTAAGAGCATGATTTGCTAAAACATAAAAGGGTCACCTACATGGTCCAACAAAGCTCATAATTCAAAGAGAAAACGTAAATTTTATTTGTGATCCTATTGGTCCCGTAAATATAAAACACGATAGGAGAGCTATCCCCAGTATCTAGAATACTTTTTTTGGGTACCGAATCACTATACCCAGTTGAATGATAGGTCGCATGTTCAATCACATAAACAATTCTGAGTGTATTAAACATAATTAAACAATCAACGATAAATTAAGAAATCGATTTTAAAACAAACCAAACATTGAACTTTCATTAAGATGGCTAATACCCGAGGGTATTAGCCTACAACCATTGTAATTATACAAGCGTAATCAAACAATTAAAATCGAACGATTAAGAGAGTAAAAATTACACGATGTCTTCTATGGATTCGTGATCAATGCTTGAGCTTGATGGTTGATCTTCTCTTCTAAAATTCGTCTTTAATGAGTATGGTATATAGAATATGATATTGCACACTGAAAACTCGTTTTTGAGTCTTCTATTTACAGTGTCTGAAAAAGACTCGATACGCCATATATGGATAGGTCGATACGGCGTATTGGGCTGGTTTCCTTGGAGTGCGCGCTACGTTCCCAATCAATCATTGATATCTTTCACAATTTACTTTATTTATTGTATCTTCTAATAGTTATCTTCATGGATACAGCGTATGTAAACAGAAGGGATATGCCATATTAGGAATTGGTCAAACGCGTTTTCTTGTGAAGTCTTGGCGATGATACGCCATATCTCTTTTGTTGGGTACGGCGTATGTAGTCAGAAATCAGCATTCTTCAAATGTCTTCGCTTTAGCTCCAAATTATGCGCCTTTTAGCTTGTCTTCACAAAACACTCTTGAATTACTGTATTTATAAACTTTAAAGCAATTAAGTACCAAATAATGCAATAATTATATAAAAGTGGGCAAAACAGATGGGATAAATGATATAATAAAGTGACGTTATTTGATGTCATCTAATATCCCCCCACTTAAATCCTACTTGTCCTCAAGTAGTCTTTAGAAAAGTTTTCATTTATGAAAATTTGTCCCAACCAAAGTTGAGGATTTTCCGTTTAAGCATCGTTTTATCCAAATCACCTGTACATAACCAAGCTCCTCAAGAAATATGGAAATGAAAACACTTAGATCACTCAACTAATCTATGGTGCAACATTTAATTGGTATGCTCAATTGCTCGGTCGTGATTAGTTTTCTATCATAGGCTTGGTAAGGATACATATTTCCACCGCTAAAGCTAAGGAGAAACAAGTCAAAAGATAAATTGGGTTAAGAAGGCTTAGGGTTGAGCATTCAACAGTCATTCACCATAAGTACCACACCAACAAGGCAGTTGCATCATACATACACGGCCGTAACAACGAAATAGACACATACAATCCGATCACATCCCCGTTCGTGTTTAACCAGCGGTTAGGATGAAGAATGATATAGGGTAGGGAGCTTCTAACTTTCACCGAAAGTCGTCATCCAACAAGGCAGTTGAGACATGCATACATGGCCGTAACGACGGAATAAACATGCATGCTCGTATAAGTCCTCGTTCGAGTAGACATTAAGGTTAGTTGCTAGGAAAGGGAAGTAAAATGGGTGTTAGAACAAAATTTCATGAAACAAATAGATTAAGCCAACAAATAAGGTACAGTTGCTAGTAACTTTCCCATGACCGTTCCATGACAAAGACTCGAACATATAGACAAACACCTCGATCACAAAAATGACAAAGACAACCTAAGTTGGCGTTCCCATAACAGTCAACTTCTCTTATATCCTGCTATTTACATACTTTTACAGAGTAAGTGGTGATATCGGCCACTTTTTACAAGACTTTACATCGTTGATTTTTTTTTGTAACGTGTCAACGAATAATCAATCCTTCCAAGTAATTCCTTCGGTATAAACTTCTTTTGAACCGACTATTTTTCTTCCTTCTCTTTTTTGCTGCTTTTTTTTACAATACATCATTAATCTCGGTTTAATTTCACCGTCTTCACTATCATAATTCGTCCGGATAATCTTTTCCTTGTAACACTTCTTCTTCGGACATGATTCATAATCGCGAAAGTAGCGAATCTTACAAGCTACATATTTTTCCCATTGCATTGTGCAATTTCCTGACCATTACAAAGATAGAAAATTTTCACTTTGACACAGGAAATACAAACTTAACATGAAAGCAACTAGCAACTTTGATTAAAATAGGCTTAATCTACACGGTAGGCTAAGGTGCAAAGGTGTAACAAAACATATAATATGGTGTAGAAAAAGAAAGGAATGGCTCAACAAGTTGTTCTAGGGGGTCTTACTCTTAAAATAAAAGTAAACAAAGGGTTACACGGGAGTTAACTAACCAATGTAGTTAGTTAATTTTACAACATGTAGGCTATTTAGATTAATCCTAGAAATTTATCAGTTGAACATGTTCCTCCATCTAAATCCATAGTACTAATAATTGCGGTCTCGAGTGATATACCAGGCCAAGTTCTAAAGTTCACTACATCACCGGCACACTCATAATTTTGTGGAATTTTTAGTAAGCAATTGGAAATGGAATAGGCTTAATTCTCACAATATGTATCAAGGGTTATAGTGCGCTAGGTAATGTAACTAGTGATTTTTACAAAAGTCATGCTAATTCTTCTTTTAAATTTGGCCTATTTTTAAGCACTTTTAAGCACGTATCATGTTATTTTGTAAAAAAGAAGACATGTACGTTCTAATTCTCCATCCCCCCACTTAAATTACACAACGTTCTCGTTGTATAGATAAAACAATAAAATAATAAAGGAAAATAGATTTAGAACGGAAAACTCCCTGATGTTTTACTCGTGATAATTCTCCAAGATGAGTTCTTAAGCAAAAAGTTTGTTAACTAGGGCTTCAGAATGCCCAAATAAGTTCAACACATGTCTTTTTCAAAATATACCATATCATAGTTTCATCAAGGTCATGCATAAAAGATTAGAAGACAAGTGCAATTTCTATCTCGTTGCAATGGTACAAGAAAACAATTAAACACACAACTGTATAGGGATCAATACGTTGTATCCCAAACCCTAGGATACGTCGTATGGTTCCTATGAAAACAATTAAATTACTGGAAATTAAATATTAAGCTTTTAAAACTGATAACGTTCAGACACGTCTATACGCCGTATCCAGAAGGGCTCGATACGCCGTATAGAGTATCTGGGAAGACAGACTCGTGCAACTAACAATTAAAATGCGACAAACAATTAAAATGATCGGGTTGTCTCTCGAGAAGCACTTTTGTTTCAGTTGGTCTTTAAGCTCGGCCTTTTTCCTTATTGAATCTACTTGGTATGATGTACGGTCCATCCTTTGTCCTTTTTGTGAAAGATGTCATGGTAAATACTTGATACTCCGTTAATGGTTTGTGCCCAAGAGTCACATTCGCGTGTGCATATGGCTAAGAACTCTTCATTATCTCCAATCGTGTATTTGATCACTTTGAATTTGTCCACTCTCCATACTCCTTCATTGGGTTGTTCATTATTTATTTTCTCGGAGTGGTGGTGCGCCACTTAGATTCATACCACTTAATTTGTCAGTGTCCCTATTCTTCTCATTATGGTGGTTTTTATCCTTTTTGTGATTAATATTCAAATAGGGTTTGGGGAATGAGTCGTTAGGAGGGTTCCTGTATTCATGCTCCTTCCATTCTTTATCGCTCGAAACTTCATCATTCAATAGTCCTTCCTCATTTCCTATTTCTATCCAGGTATGCAATAGTGCGCGTTTAGTTGTTTCATCTACTTTTTTGTGGTCTTTGAACTTTGAGTTCCTCCAAGGTATGAATTCGACTAGATCACGACCTTATTCACCATCGTCGCACATCTTATCATAATTGCTAGCACATGATAGGGGATAAAATTTCTTCACTAACTCTTCCCAGGTGGTAATATTCTCATTTCCCTCGTTCATCCACCATTTTCTTGCGTCCTTTGAAAGTGAGAGAGGAAAGGCTTTCATGCTGATTTGAAAAGGGTCCACACCGGCTATTTTGACCAAGTCTAGTATTACAAGAATTTTACCGATATGCCCGATCACATCTTCTTCACACCTTCCGCTGAAAGTATTATTTTGTAGTTCTGTTAATAATTCCTCGTCGAATTCGAATTTCACATTGCATTCGACCCTTGGTTCAGCAAGATTTTGTTCTGCTTGAGTTTCATTCATAATAGGTTTTGCCATTGTTCGTTAAATGGTTTCCTGAAATTAAGCACAAATAATCTGTTAGATATTAGAAAAAGACTCGGTTACCCCGTGTAACGTATCATTTATCGTAGCTCGTAGTTTAACGTTTAATATGTAATGTTCGGTAATGAGTCAGGCTATAAAGCCCAACGTGTAAGCCCATACCATAGCCTAAGGGTTGATCTTGTAAGCTACTATATAAGCCTCTTTTATGCCTTGGAAGAGGTGGTTAGTCATTTTATTTACACGTTACACTTTCTCTCTCTAGAAAGCTTTTCTCTCACTTTTTCTCTTTAGATTGTCTAATCCATCTATCTTCCATTGTGTTATGATTTCCAATATCCTACAATTGGTATCAGAGCTCATGGGATGATTAGATCGTTTGTGTGTGCGTTTTAGTGCTTGGTTTAGATCAAAAGTTGAGTTTTAGGAGGTCTTAGCTCTTGTTCTTGAGTTTCATTGATTTTTACGTTTATGGTGTTAAAATTCCTGTTTTTGTTCTAGTACTCATTTGTACAAAAGAATCCAAGTTAAAATGTTCAAAGGGTAATTTTTAGGTGTTTTAAGGTGTAAAAGTTCATATTTCAACATAGCGGTTTGGTAATCTGTTTGGAGTTTATCGTAGCGGTTTGATTTACTGTTCTGGCGGTTTGTCAGGAAAGTACATTGTTCTGGTGGTTTGTCAGATCGTACACTGTTCTAGCAGTTTGTCGTTTCTGACAACGGTTTGTCTTATTAGGCAGAGGTTTGTCAGTAGCAGTTTGTCCTCTAGTGTAGCGGTTTACTAGTAGCGATTTGGTAATTATAGCGG